>OMLB01016222.1:18567-51591 GCA_900302555.1 Myripristis jacobus | reverse complement strand
CTTTATTTTCATGACTATTTACATTGTAGATTCTCACTGAAGGCATCAAAACTATGAATGAACACATGTGGAGTTATGCACTTAACAAAAAAAGGTGAAATAACTGAAAACATGTTTTATATTCTAGTTTCTTCAAAATAGCCACCCTTTGCTCTGATTACTGCTTTGCACACTCTTGGCATTCTCTCCATGAGCTTCAAGAGGTAGTCACCTGAAATGGTTTTCACTTCACAGGTGTGCCTTATCAGGGTTAATTAGTGGAATTTCTTGCTTTATCAATGGGGTTGGGACCATCAGTTGTGTTGTGCAGAAGTCAGGTTACTACACAGCCGACAGCCCTATTGGACAACTGTTAAAATTCATATTCATATTCATATATTCATGGCAAGAACCAATCAGCTAACTAAAACGAGTGGCCATCATTACTTTAAGAAATGAAGGTCAGTCAGTCTGGAAAATTGCAAAAACTTTAAATGTGTCCCCAAGTGGAGTCACAAAAACCTATTTTGAAGAAACTAGAATATGAAACATGTTTTCAGTTATTTCACCTTTTTTTGTTAAGTACATAACTCCACATGTGTTCATTCATAGTTTCGATGCCTTCAGTGAGAATCTACAATGTAAATAGTCATGAAAATACTTTTGGCCTGTGTGAAGTGTAGGGCTGCAGTCAACCAAAGAAAATCGTGGTCGACTAAAGTCCTGAAATTTTGACCAAAAGTCGACTAATCGGGGGCGGCGGGAATACAAAAAAAAAAAAAAAGTTACTGTTTTTAGATTAATTAACTGGGCAGTAGCCTACGTGGAAGCCTTGTCTGCCTAAATTAATTCTAAATAAACATAAACAACTAGTATTTGCAGCATATTAAATCATTTTTGACCTAATTATTTTGCACTGAATGACACACTTGAGTCAGTCGGCTCTGACAGCATTGCATCACGTGCACCTACGCAATATCATAGCCTATGATTTCCGAAAATAGTACTATGTCAAGCTGCCGTTGTCGCGGGTGTGCGCCTGCAGTCATATAACGATTATTAGACTAAAACTTTGAAATATGCCAATTCTGATATGTTTATAAACTGATGGAGCAACCTAACGCAGACATGTTAGCTTACCGTTTTTAGGCGATATGCCATGTTGGTTGTTGAGCTGCGATATGCAAACTGTTGTTTGCAAAGTTTGCATTTGACTTTTTTTCCATTATTTTGGTAAAATGCTGCCACACTGACGACATCTTTGACATGGTAGAGGACTAAATGTTCATTAAACGTTCTTAATTAAGCAAATATTCGGAAAACCAGGCCTAATTTTTTCTTCAATTCAGAACATACGGGCCTACCTATCTGTCGACGCCAGTGGGTTGGTCCAATCCAAAATTGTGAAAACAAGGGGGGGTGTTCTGAAGACAGACTGTGAAACACGGTGTGTTCTGAAAACACCCCCATTAGCACTTAGTGCTTTACTCCTGATAAAATTAACACAGCTAATAATCGTCCAATCAGACTTGGGTCGACCAAGAACGTATCAACCAAGAAATCGACCAGTCGACTAACAGACTACAGCCCTAGTGAAGTGTTCCTGCAGGCTAAAAGCCCCTTACCCGTCCTTTAATTTCTTCTTTGTGGAAATGTAAAAGTCATGTGTTTTTACCTGTGAGTGGTGTCTTTCCCCGGGATGCGCTCTCCTGATGGGTCCATGGGGGAGGGAAGCAGGTTGAGACAAGAGGCAAGAGACTGGCTGGAGTCTTCTCTGGACACTGTATACATGCAAATACAAATACAAACAAACACACAGTATCAGCACAATTCATATACTGGTCATTTTATCAAGTTGTGTACTACGCTTGACTGTCAGTGAAAAATTTGCTTAAGTGGACTATCCCACAACATAATATAGTCATCAAAAATAATAAGGACCTCTCTGTCATCTTCTCCTAAATTGCATTAGAGCTATGAAATACCAGTCATGCAACTCTAGTAATATGAAGCGGCTTATTAAAATTCAGTAGTGATAGGTCTGAATAATGACTGTGGCCTTAGTTGTTTCAAACCATCATTTATCTATTTTTAGTTGTGAATGTGGTTGAATAGTGTGCAGGAGTCTGGAAAAAACTTGGTGATAAAGCCAAGATTTACAGTGTCCTCATGTCTTTGTTAGACATGCACTGATCCGCTTTTTTTCCCCGTTCTGATCCGCCTCCTTGCAAGTGCTCTGCTACAGAGGAGCAGTAGCACGGAGGCAACCGTGTGAAGGGATAAACTACCGTGTGAGGGGATAAATAACATCGAGCTGACCTGCAGATCTGCGTGTTGTAACCATAACAACAACCACAGCACATCAGCAGAAAAGCAACGTAAACAGCATTCCCACTAAAAAAAAATGTCTAAAATATGTTACAAACATACAAATTTGCCCACTAGCACAGTCAACATTGTAGCTGGTTGGGGATCAGAAGATTCCCACTCCTGTTGCACAGAAGATCTGTGCAACAGGAGTGGGAGACCAGTTTAGTTTTGTTATGGGAGCAGGAGTAGCAAGAGAGCAGGGGTACATCCTGTGCTGGCCTCCAGATCTGAGTTTGGTGAATTTCATCATTTGTTGTAGACTTAGGCATAACACCCCTAGTGTCCACTGACTGGTCAACTGGGTCAGCAATTTCCGTGTCGCACCATCAAAACTTCAGGGTGAGTCAACTTTGTTTGAGGAGGCAGGCATGTGCATCTACGAGCAAGTGCATGACTTTTTACGAGGACAAGCCTGTGTCACGCTTCACCGGCCCGCATCACTCAGCCTGTGTTGCTTCTCCACTTGCCTCTCATTGACAATGAATTAGGGCCAGGCAATTTTCATCGCCCATGTAACAAGCCCTTTACTAGCTCAATCAGTGGCAGACTAATAATGGTCCAGCGCAAGCTCCACCTGCACATTTCTTTTTTAATTTTGGAAGGAGATTAAAAAATATGGGGAATACTAGATATCTTTGTAGAACTGTTTAATTACTAATTATGTGCTACAACATTTTGGCTATGGGTTTAAAACTGCTTTATAATATATCTCTGATTCACAAAAACAACACAGATTGGTTCCAACACTAGTTTGTAAAGATCCTGATCATGTCTCTGTCTGTCTGTCTGTCACTCTCTGTCTCTGTCTGTCTGTCTGTCTGTCTGTGTCTCTCTCACTCTCTCTTTTTCTCTCTTTCTCTCTGGGAAAACAGAGTGCTGGAGCTGAACACTGTTGGCCATAAATTGCACTGAAACTGCCTGCTTTTTAATAAAGGCTCCAACTAGCCACCTGAGAGAGGTAAAACTGAGCAGTGCCAATGAAGGTGTGTGGGTGTGTGTGGGTGTGGGACTGAGTATGCATCCGACTGTGTGCATCTTTCTTGGCATCTGTGTGTATGTATGCGTGTGCATCCCAATGTGTGCATATGTGTGTCTACAGGTGTTCCCTTTAGTGTATACTTGTGTTCTGCTTGTATCTGTTTGTGGCCCTTTGAATGTGTGTGAATGTGTATAAGAAAATGTGTTGTTTGTGTGTGTCTGTGCACAAGTGTGTGTCTTCAACTCCCTTAATTTGACTGTGTGGAAGATTTTTACTCTCCTGTCTCCAGCACAAAGTCTTAGTCACTTGACTTTATGAGAACAATTTATCAAACCTTTAATTTCATGCTACAGTCTGCAAACCATTAGGCCTAAATAAAGAAATAACTAAGCATGCAAACTTGTGTTAGTGTGTGTATTAATGATGGTGTCCTCCCCTGCTCTGTGTCAGGCGATGCCCTGGGAGATACTTTATGCACTCATGTGTGTGTGTGTGTGTGTGTGTGTGTGAGCGCGCACATGCATCTACTGACTAGTCTAACCTCATTAACAGTGAGGAGAGTTGTGTGCCCAGTCGCAGTCCCCCACCAACACACCCTACCCTTCATAAGCAGAGGAACTTCAGTTTATAAGTTGTAGTTATTTAAATCTGCCCCAAAGTGCTGTGCGCTTTACTTTGACTGCAACTGTAGTAATCGGAGTCCATCTGAGTCTTTTAAATGTAGCCTGAAGAGAGATTCGTCTAGCTTCACTTTCATAAAGAAAAATGACTAAGAGATCTGTTAAATAAGTTATACACACACACACACACACACACACACACTGCGTCAAAGTGTCAAACTGATGGAAAATGTACCCTGTCACTGTTTTTAAAGTCAAACATGCACTCTCTGCATCTGGGGAAATTAAAAATGGAAATGGGAGGTGACTGCATGTTCAAATTTGTGTATAGCCTGCAAGAATGTTTTCAAAACATAATTATTGTCACATTGATTTGACTTTTGAACAAAAAAAATCATACAAATAAAAATAGATGCAAACATTAAATAGCAGATGTGACGGCATAATGTGCGCTTTTTTCTATCTTTTCTTTCATTCATATATTTTATCTCACCCTAAGCCAAGCAACTATTGTCCTATGGTGTTGAGCAGCTTGTGTCTTTGTGGCTTCATTTCTATTCCTATGGGACCAACATGAATTTTGGGATTGTCAGAACAATCACTGATGCAACCAGTACCCGCAATATTTGCAAGACCTTGCAATTTTGGCCAATTACTACAATATTTTTGCACAGAACAGTCAAGTGCTTGCAATTTTGACCTATCATTCCACTTAAAAATAAAAATAGTTTCAATAAAGAGACATGAGCACACTGAAGTCATTCTCAGCAGCTTCATGTGTGGTTTTGATAGCCGCCTACATAAAATGTTCCTCATGACTTCCACGAAAGTAGGTTAAAGTGTTTGGCACTGCATGCAACATTGTGGCAGAACACAAGCAATAATCCCCCCTTGACAGTAACTTTTCATCCATGAAGCATGTCAGCAGTATGACTGCAATGCCAAAAGAACAAAAAAGATATATCACCGAAAACGAGGCAGCTACATCAAAGTCAGTGGCAAGCGTTGAGAGAACCAGAATGATGGAACAGCATTGGTTTAATGAAAATACCACGAAGATAGAGGTAAAGAGGGAGAGAGAGAAGAGAAGGAGGAAAAAGGAGGACGACAGACAGAGAGCAACGATGACATTCAACATTCAGCATTCTCTTCAACATAAAGAGGGAAGCAGGTGTGCAGAGGCACAGGCATGAGACCGTATGTGTGTATGTAACATTTGTTCTTGTTGTAACCAATTTCTTTTAATTGACATGCAATTTCAAACAACTCTACCAATTACTGAAAGACTCTGTGATACTTCCTACCAGTGCAGCTCAGTTTTTAGCTCCAACTGATCTCCCTGTGTAAAACGATTGATATCAACAAAATTGATTTTACAGTTTTCTTGCCATGCCTTTACCGAAGGTTATTAATGTGTTGCAAAATAGAACAAGGAAAGGATTATTCCAGCAGCAAGATTCTTTTGGGTAAATCCACTCAAAAGGTGTACAAAATAAGAGGTCATGTATTTGGTTCATTTGCACGGTAATGCTGGGTTTGACTCATATTACTGATACGTAACTATAGCAGTAATGATAAAGTAATAGGTATCTTTACAGTGGCCTACAATTGCACTGTTTTTGGATGCTTAGGTGTTATACTCAGTTTTCAGTGGCATATATACAACAATTAGGGCAAGACAATAAAAAAGAGATGATAAGTATCACAATATATGTTTCCTCAACATGAATATAAAAAAAAAAAAATCAATAAAATGTCAATAAATTTCAACATAATCATCTTAAATGCTTAACACTCCAAATAGCCAATCATGTGGCAAGAACAGACAGCAGGTACACAAATGATGCAGCCAGCCAGCGATATGGCAGCAACAGATAGGGCCTGGTTGCATGCCTTGTTACAGCGCACAGAACCTGCATGTTGTGCTGTTTTGGTGAGTTAATATAATGAGGGTTAGGTTTCTTCAGATTTCACACAGAAGGCAAAAGTAGCCTTTCAATGTGATAGTAATTATTTAATGTACATCAAGATACTGATATTGACTGCTTTGACACTTTTTATTCTGAAGGCACTATTGGGCATATTGCCCACCCAAACTGTTATGATGAATAAATATTTAGGTAGACATAAATGGCACAAAATTAGCTATTTTTGTTCATTAGCAGCTTAGAATTACAGTGAGTGAGCATGAGACAGTCCGCTGGTTTGTCTTGAACGTCTTTATGTACAAGTTACACTTTTTTCATGCTTCACCGATAAAACATACCATGTCATTAAGCTAGATTAAGCTAAATGAGTGAGAAACTTACCATGCCGATGTCGCTGATCGTCTGAAAGGTCCAGGTCTAACATCAGATCGTCTTCATCCAGCTCTGAGGAACCCAGGTTGTTCAGAACATCCTGGAGAGGAAAAACCAGGAATACAGCTCTGTTATACTGTAGCATTAGTATATCACTTAAAAATATAGCTTTTGCATTAGCATGATTAATTGAGACATCTTTTTCCATAAAACTCCAGGTTTTATTAACAGCATAGCTTATTTTGAAAATAATTTTCATTAACTCTCAATAAATCAGGCACATGGTGATGAGACAAACTGACAAAAAAAAAACACTTTTACTAGTTAAAATATGGTTGTGATATGACATAATTATCACTAATTATGAAGTATTTTGCATTTAACTGATTAATCCAGGCTGCTCAGCGCACTCTGAGAGAGATCTGCAGCTGAGGAGGGCGCTGAACGGCATAAAATAAGCAACAACATTAGATGTTATTTTTATTAGGACATGGGTTCTTAAACTTTTCCTGCCTGCTCTTAATGAGAATATTTAGTCCCTCATCATGGTATCCAGGCTCATGAAAACATATTGCTACTCTTGTTATGTGGGGATCATTAGGATTCAGTTTGGAGGAAGCAATGAATGTACCAAATGAGGCTGTAGTTTTATGTAACATCTGTCTGCATTCCCTGTGCTTCATAAGCAAAAAATAACTGCTAAACAAACCAAAGAAACCTTTTTGCAAATCTGTTTATTCTACATGCTTCCACCTTATGGACATGAACATTTCAAATTTCCAACGCCAAGTTCCCATGCCCTAACCATTATTTTGCCGGCTGTTGTACAGGTTAATCCAACAAGATAGATCTTTTCATTAGGTTTACTTTTGAGATGACAATGTGCATCATTTTATTCTGGGTAGGCTTTGATAAAATCACATAGCTAAAGACGTTTGATATCCTCTCTCAAGAAAAATGTACGGATGGACTTCGACTGTCACAAACCCATATTTCACTCCAAGACAATAAAGATACTGTTGCACTGAAACATTCAGTTTCTCCTTTGAGGATATCAACACAAAGCAGTATGGCTTTAGTGTGAGAAGAAAACAGAACTACAACATCCCATAAAACTTCAATTAGTAGCTCAAGCTTCAGTTTGCTTGTGCTCTTGTTCTCCTCTGTGTATATTTCACCTTGTTACACACGTTAGACCCACACTCTGGAATCAAGTAACCACGACCCAACCTGATCACTGCTGTTGGAATAATTACATAATCACAACCCAATTTGGTTTGGGTTTGGTTTGACAATTACAAACTCTCAGTCATACCACCACCTTAGCCGGTGCTGATTCTGTTCTGTGGAAGTGAGTAGGATGTGACAGAAAAACGCACAGCTGCTGCCCAGAGAGAGGAGCTTTTTTCGCCAGCAGGAGAAGCTGGCCCCTGCTCCGCAGATTGTCAACAAGTGGCAGGTTAAACAGCTCAGTGCACCACAACAGTTTTGAAATTTTATGTGAAAATTTGTAACCCGGCTTCTATTAGAGGCTGGGGTTTAGTTATCAAAATGTGTAATCATATCTGGCCAATAAAAAGGACAATAAAAAGGAAGTTTAGTGAGTAATCTGTAATTGAGATTTTACGAAAAGTAAAAACAGAAATGCTTTGGTGAAAGTCTATCTACCTTCCATTTGAAATTAATTTGGGAAAAGGTGAAATTAAAAACTACATTGTCAACATGTTGTCCTCAGTGCCAGGAACCTTTTAACCTTCAATATGTTAACCTCAGAGAATTAATCTGATGCTGTCATTTATACAAGTGGCTCTTACTTGCTCTGAAAGATGTCTGGCTTAAAGTCAAAAATTGCATTGTTTTTATGAACACACACTTTTATGGAGCTCATTTTTTATGGAGAACCTTTTTTTACTTAAAAGGTAGATAAATTTAATTGAATTAAGAGCTGGGCCTTTCCTTTAAAATATAGTGGAGTCAGAGTTGTTAAGTGAAATGGAAATAGTCATGTAAAAGTCCCTCAAAAACACAGTAAAGTTTAGAGCTTGAGTTATGACAACAGTTTTAGTTTCCTCTGTATTCCTGCCTATTAGCCAAAGAACATTGTCTACATGAGTATCTGCACTGTAACTGAGTCAAGCAAATAATTCAGTGTACCATAAGGGCTCCAAAATTATTGTCCCACCATGTAATGTATACAGTGGGTGTGTTTTTTTTCAGTGTGATCAAAGGATTATTCATTGCAGCTCAAGTAAAAGGCTAATAGTCAAAGTGTGATTATATGCATTTAAAGTCATGGCAATATCTTGCACAGTAGATCTAGCCTGCCTTCATCTCAGAGCACCAAGTTCTCAATAGTCACTATATTATTAGATTAACTGTAATACAGATCTAGGATATATAGGGCCAGAAGGATTAGACCAAGTTAAAAGTAGGTCACAACACACACAGAATCGGTTAAACAAATAAAAGCACAGATTTGTGTCCAGAGATAGTCAAATTATTAAGCCGGCAGTATCTGGAGCAACGTGGATGTCCCTGCTGGCCCATAATCAAATCCTGCTAGAGGTGTGTCTCTGGTGTCCCCCCTACTCTCAGCTTTCCAGCCACTAAAGAAAATAAAATAAAAGAGGAGTGGACTGTCCACTCTTCCAAAAAAAGGGAATTGAAACCTGTTAAAAAAAAAAAAAACACAAGGGTGTGTGATGGGGTATTTTCTGTCATAAAGGGCTTGTAAATTAAAGTAAAAAAAACTTGGAGAGTGCCCTAATGATGTTTCTCCCAAAAGCTATAATAAAAAAGTAAGAAAGTCCTATAAATCCATGTTTTATGAAACTCCATCCAGCTTGGATGGCCCTGAGTCATCAACAGTATCCCCACTCACTGCACTTGTGTTTAGCTTAGAGTTGATAAAGCCCTGATCTGTCATTAAGCCACAGCCACAGTACTGAAGTGAGTCATACCTTTCCACTTAATACCCACATCAAATCTTTACTTTTAACCTTCTGTGGACATGTGGGCATCATTCACCTTCGATTTATAAGCCTCTGACTGGTGAACACTGATGAAATTTGGTAAATGCTCCTATGTTCTTAGTATTACTGCAAGGTTACAGTGATGCAGTAAGATGACCCTTCTATGGGTTTAGATGGGTTTCAAAAGGCAATGCTGCCATCTGATGGAAGTCTACAGGAAACCAGCTGGCCAAGAGAAATTACACTTAAAGCAAAATGTGGTGTACCAGTTGATTGAAACATTGCCTCGTACTCTTACATTAGAAAATATAAATGAAATATGGAAAATGAACAATCTATTAATTACACAGACAGTAGGGTCTCTTACAACGGAAAAACCTGTGGCAACATAGATATATGGAAAAACAAGACCAACTGCAATAATGGACTGGTGATTCGGCAACATAATCAAAATCAATCCTAACTTGATTTAACTAGGTCCTGACTTTTCCAAAAATTTAGCAGTTGCGAAAAAAAGACACCTGAAAGCAACTGGTTGTCCACCAATCTTACAGTTTCTCTTCAACATGTAGCGCACAAATCGATGGGAGGTCAGGAGCACAAAATGCCAACAGCAACTGCTTACCATAGGGATCTGCTGGCAGCACCAGCATTAAGGCTTTTACAGGTCAAACATCTCTGTGCCTCTAGTATTGCTGGGTCCTCAAGTTTATAAGAGAAATATTGGTATGCTGTTTATGTGGTTAGACTGCACAATTACAGTTAGGCTCTCACTCCCACAAGCGTTATACCATTTAACCATAACATCAAGTCACTGGATCTTCAAAAGTGATGACTTCACAAGGCAAAATTGCTAGACTCTGGACACAAAATGAAAGAGACCAGGGTAAAACAGTGCATCATTTGGATGTATTATAACTCAATATAATGAGTAACCATACATTTTTAGCATCGTCTTAAAGAACTATGCATTTTGACGTGGGTCTGAACACAATCTAAAATAATGTTTAAGATTTTCAAAAAAGCATGAGTAATGCAACTACATCTTTTTAGGGCACTTGCTACTGGTAGTTAACTTTGCTTTAACTTCTATAATGCCTATATGTCTTCTAAAAATGAAACCAACGGAACTGGAGCATTTCTTTGAGCCAAAAGCATTTGTATCTGACATGGAGTATATGGAGATGGATCAGAGAACCCAATAACCAGCTCTGTTCAGCTCTGATTGCTGTTGTTTAGACGTAAACAGGCTCACAGCCGAACTCTTTATTGATCTTTTTGCATTTGAGTACAAAAGCCTTGATGCTTAGTGTCATGTCTGACTATTCAACCATAACGCTCATCTCCAAATCTCAGAGCACATGTGTATGTGTGAGACAGACAGAGAGAGAGAGAGAGAGAGAGAGAGAGAGAGATGAATATCCTAAAATCGTGTGAAAAAAATATTACCACGTTTTCACGGAATGCCCAATGTAGTAAACATCTGAAATAGACTAAAATGCTTCTCAGGGTAATGCACTTGAGCATAAGATCTCATTCTAGGCATTAAAGCTAACAGCTAAAAGGTATTGGAAAAGAAATGAAGGCCCATACTGTGTGATACTACCACACACCAAGACTTCATTTGAAGCTAAATTACCCATTTTAATGTGCCCCTTGAGCCACAGAAATGTGTTAATATGGTTTTATAACCCAGAGATGTCACCTTTTTACCTCAGATATGTGATTTGAGTGAATATAATCTTTGAGTTAATAGAGATAATATCAGATTCGAGTCTCGTTAAAAGATGGCTCTATCTCTTAACTGCCAGGCAGAATGACATCCAAAAATGGGATAATAAGAGAAGGGATTCTTTCCCTCTATTAAAAGCCAGTGGGTTCTGTGCACACTATGGAAATGACATACACAGTCTATGAAACTTACATTTATTCAGAGCTTTAGGGTAGTAAATGCATTAAGATCAAGACTTTTCAGAAGAGCCTGGTATTAAGGCTTCAAGCAATGGAAAGCATGTGGACTTACAATCGACTTTCGTTCCATGTGGGAAAATATTTGAGAGCCAGTTGCATTTACAATGTGCTCAAGGGGGGAAAAAGATTGAATGACTAGTCAAATTTGAAATTATTCCATTCAGAGCCACCTGTACCTAAAGATGGTTTTCACTGATTCAAGTCAAATGATTTTTTTTTTTTTTTTTCAAGAGAGACTCCACTATCTCTTATTAAGTGAGAAGGCATTAAATATTTTTTTTTCCCTATATGATAGCCATTTCCACTACTAACATACACCAACAGCATGCCAGTGAAAAACTAACAAATGCACAATTCCACTGTGCTTTTAGGTGATCCTCTTAACATAATTTTTATTCTCGAAAAATTGAGTGACAACAAGTATTAATTCTGTTTAGTCCCATTATGCACTTGGTCAGTATAATTACTTAGCAGTTTATGCCTCAAGTAAGGCCAAAGGGCATGCATAAGGTGGCAAGTAGAGTGGCTGCATGTGACTAAGCTTCATTTTCACAAGACAGTTAGCTGGTAAATTAGTCCACTCCAATAATAGTACAAAAACATGACAAAAAGTGGTCTTTTCTGTTGGACTTTGAGGATTATCAATTTCTGAAGGCAAGTTTTGAATTTCTCTGAGACTTGCTTTTTTCCCTCGGCCTCCTGCTAGCCCCTGGCATACCTTTTGTGATGATACTGTGTAACCTCAGCACAACTTCAGCCACAGACCACACACACAGGCTGTGGAGACTGTTACAGGTTACGGGTGAGTGCCTACTGCTGTATTTTTGTTTGGCTAGTGAGCGTAGGGACTGCAGAGTTTGTTATGGGCCTTTATTCTATTAGAGGAAGGAAACAACAAAATAGTTCGGTATCCTGGGTGTTGTTTTACTGAGTTATTTCCTTTGGTGTCACCACTCCACTGTCAGAGGGTGATTTTGTTGTAAATATTGTTTGGATTCCACTGCCTCTCTAGCACTTACTCACTGGCACCCTGGAAACACTCTTGGTTGTTTGTAACTTGGTTCCATCAGCCATCAGGTTAAGCATTCTAAAACCCAGCTTTGAGATAAAACAGCGGTTCCTAACTCCAATCCTTGACACCCCAAGCACTCCTGATTTTGATTGCAGTCGTCTAACAGGTAGTCATTAAGACCCGGAACATCAGGCAAATTCAATTAAACACCTGATAAGACAGAAAATCAGCAGCACTC
This sequence comes from Myripristis jacobus, assembly GCA_900302555.1. Lineage (NCBI taxonomy): Eukaryota > Metazoa > Chordata > Actinopteri > Holocentriformes > Holocentridae > Myripristis > Myripristis jacobus. The sequence goes on along the minus strand of OMLB01016222.1, from coordinate 39,150 downwards.
TGGGTCTGAGGACTGGAGTTGCGACTAAGCGCCTTCAAGGAACCACACATGCTGTCTTCTTCACTTAACTTCACAGAACGCCACGTTTTGCTGCCATTAACCAGTGGCAATTTCTCTTTTAATTGTGCTAAATTATTATCATTGGGTATTTTGAATAGTCTTGCTATAGAGGGTCTATCTCTTTGTCAAGATTTCAAAGATAATTAAACGTCACACCACTGTCTGATGACACAGCATGACATGTGACAGGTGAATTTTCACAAGCTTTTGGATTAAATTGTGACATAAATGCCATCTTTCATTTTATGATACAGAGCACAAATACATATAGAAATATGTCAAGAATTGGTCTGTGACCGGCAAAACCTTAACTTTCCTTTGAGGCTAAAAAGATTTTAAGTTCTTAAGTTTTTAAGTTCTCCTGACCTTTACCTATCCACATCTAAAGAAAACAGAAATATATTCACCAATTTTATACGAAAAACTAGATTACATCCTTAAAAAAGGGGGGGTTTGTTTTAAGGCCAAGGCAGCGAGTTGCAGGATTTTTTAGGAAACTGGGTGGTCTTTAATTTCTGTTGTCATACAATAATTATGTTGGCAAAATGCCACTGAAATTGTCTAGTTTAACCAGGAATCCAGAAAGTTATGCTAATTTAGGCATTCTTTTTCTCACGATAAAACAATGGTATTGAATAACGAGGCTATCACTGTAAGAACTAAATCTGTGTTTCTACGGCAAAGGATGAACATAAACAGTTTTCTCATGTTTATGATGGGGAGGCATGGTGCTTCAGCAAGACAGTCCTGCATTTGAATCTCAGTCCTGGTCCTCTTGTGTTTGCTTGCTGTGTTTCTGCGGGTTTCCTCCCACACTCCAAAAACAAGCACGTCTGGTGAACTGAAGACTGTAAATTGCCCACAGGGATGAATCTATGTGTGTTTGTCTGTCTATTTGTGTTAGTCCTGTGATGGACTGGTGATCTCTCCAAGGTGTTTTTCTGCCATCTACCCAGTGCATTCTGGGATAGGCTTCAGCACATTTGCCTCTAAATAGGTTTAAGTAGATTAAGGACATGTAATTTTGCCTATGGTTAATTGTCAACCTGAGGAATTACTTCTTGTCAGATCTTTAACTGTAACATCAATGTATTTTAATGAGGACTATCTCTCAGCTCTTCTTTTACATGTGAAAAATGATTCCAAAACAAACGTAAGTTAGAACCAATATTGCCAATAAAGAGCACTGACATTAGAAGTAAGAGGGAAATGTTTGAACAAACATCTAAGAAAGACGTTGTACAGTGAACGGAAAATTCCAGGGGAATATGCAAAAGCAAATAACGAGGGAGAGGACTATTCAAATCTACGTAATGTGCGGGATACCTGACAAACTATATATCTAAACTTCATTACTCTGCCAAGAGATAAATCTAAGGAACCATCTGTTTATTCGTCAACCACTTCTCTCAATGCTCTGCTGCCTGGTCAAATGTCATTTAGATGCCTCAGTTAAAGTTGCAAATTTCATAACAATTTCTGTGTGTGTCATATATGTATGATACAACTGTCTGTTATGACAACTTTGAGACTCATATCCCATTTTAGTCCTCATCATCCTTTTTTATACCCAATTATCTATCTGAAAGCACAAAGCACAATGTTTTAGAGAACCATCTAACAAGACAACTACCAATTTCTGACTTGCTGCTACAAAAAAAAAAAAAAAAAATGATGGTTTGTGCAATGCAGTTGAACCACATCATCGCACTTTTCTCTCTCAAATCACTAACATGACTACATTCTCAGTTATTCAGTTTGTCTGTGGGATAAGATGCAGAACATTTCTTAGAAAATGTCCCTGAGTAATGACAAAAATCCTTTTTTTCATCAACTGGAATTAAATGTAATCACTGTCAGCCTGCCACAATCTTGTTGCAGCTGTCATTGAGAATCTACTGAAAGAAAAATACTGAATCTTCTGGTAAGATAAATAGCTCACAGCTTCCCAAGGCTACAAGAACATTACAATAACAATCACTGAGAGATTACCAAACAACTCAAGCAAACACAAATTCTCTTCGCCTACAGTGTACTTCTGTGAATTCAAAAAACTAGTCACGTTCATCTCTGCAAACTTCATTTGATAATTACACTGAGCCTCTACTTTAATTAGACAGTAACAATCAAGCAGAACTCATCTAGCATCTTTTTAGTATGGTTCTAGACAAGCTGTGATGTGCTTTAGTGTTTCTCTCTAATGCCCTTCATGCACAGTGTGTCCCACAAGGCTTCGTAACACATGCATACATGCACACCCGAGACACAAACAACACCTATACGCACACAGGCTGGACCGCTAAGTAGCATTCTCTCTCTCGCATCCTCATTTGCTTAATTGATGCATTTCTGACACAATGGTTTTCTGACTGTGAAATGAAACAATGAAGAATAAACAAAGAGACACCAGGTAATACATGAAATGTACATACTGCAAACATACACAGGCACACTGCAAACACTCAAGTGTCTAACCCCAGATTTTCTCATTAGAAGTTAGAAGTGCCTTCTGATATCTGACAAACTTCCATTGGACAAAAAGAGCAAGGAGAAGTGAGGCTAGATAATTTCATACGCAGTCCCACGCTGCCACCCTCTTTCCGCAACTAAGGCCCCTGAAGGGACCTTCACAGGGCCAGAGACAGAAACACAGAGATTACCCCATGCTTGGTGAAGTGTAAATGCCAAGGAGACGATGCAGTCTGTGAAGTACACAGCAATGTATGTACATCTGTCTTTTTCAGTCTCTTAGTATAAGCCTACGCTCCCTGGTAAAGTAAATGGAAACTACTTTCAAAGCCAATAAACTAACTTTCATCCCACAGAGCTTTACTCCTTGGGCATGCTGTTGGAAATCCATTCCAAACAGAACGGAGGGATATCCACTGTGGATAGAGCTACAGCATGCATCGACAAAGGCTAGTGGGATGTTTGGTAGGCAGCCTAAGCCAACAAATAGGATAATAATGCTGAAATCCTACAGATGACTGAAGAAGTTTCTCAAAGTACTTTATCCATTCACACTCATGCTGAACTTAATTTTAGAGCTTTGCCTTAAGCAGCATTAAATGTAAAAAAAAAAACAGATGTTCTTCCTGTATTCTAAATTCATGTGTTCATTTATGAGATTCTCAAACTCAGTGTGACCCACCGTGCATGTATACTAAGCAACATCACTTGAGATGCCATTTTGCCATAGCAGTGTCATAGATTGGCATTAAAGTGTGTAGCATTCCCTCTTAGCAAGCTTGACTGCCTGAAATTACGATGTGTGGATAGAAAAGTGTGAACATGTGCTCCAGTGAAGACAACCTTGCTTCACCAGTTATTGTTTAATGCCCATACCTATCAAGTGTCAGTAATTTAACAGGAACTACAAAAGTCAGAGAACAGGGTAAACCTCTCCTGAGGGGAAGACAACATTTTTCTTCTGAATGAACTGCATGGGTGTGAATGTAATATTTGATATCTGATAAGCACTTAAACGCATGTAGTCAGAAAACTACCTCAACTTAAACAGCAATGTCCCTGCACATCTCCAGGAGTGTGTTACATATTCACGAAGTAACAGACAGACGGACAGATAGACAGACAGATTTGTTACATATTCATACATGGTGTGTTACATATTGTGGTTATGTACTAGCTCTCTCTAGCTAAACTTCTCATATTAGGAAGATGCACAATGACCAGCATAGACACATTATGCCAGCTCTCACTGTTAATAACTGGAAACAGTTCGAGTTTCTTTTTTTAAAGTAAAACATAATCATGTTGCTAACATGTACTTAATGATTAAGGTAAGTAGTTAATGTTGGTAGTATGATTAAAAGAGCCTGTACTCATAAGACTTACAGGCAGTGGAGTTAGTGTGGCACTGTGGGACAAGATTGTGAGTGTTTTCTTATTCATAAAAATGAATTAATGCATTAGTTTTAGGACCTATCATTGTCTGTCCCTTAAGAGAGGCAGAAAAGCCTACCATGGTGTACAAAAATATCACCTTGTATATCGTCAGTCTTAGGATGAGTTCACATTTGGTATTTTACCGAGACAGTCTCAATATGGGCACCAAGTGGTTATGACAGGGTGAGGCACGTGCCATCCCTCAGGATAAGTGAGTCCACATTTGCTCTTGTGGGGTTAATCACTATGAGAACTCCCATCACACAAACTTCTCGTTAGCTCTTAAATTCTTTATATAACAAGCACAAAGATGCATTTACCAGTGAAGTGATGCACACTGGGTTTAACATTAACTTTGGGTTTATTAATGCAACCCTAGGATCAATAGATACAGAAAATAAAAATGCCAATCAGGAAATAGGGAGGGCCATTACGACAGCACCAATCCATAAGAAACTTTCTCCTGGTGATGCTCCTACAACCCATCATTGATCTCAGTACGGATTTGGGATGGATACAGATGAGCAACAGCAGCCATCACTCTCTCTCTCTCTCTCTCTGTGTGTGTGTGTGTGTGTGTGTGTGTGTGTGTGTGTGAAATTACCATGCAAATCCACAGGCAAATATCTCTCAAGTTCCATGAGCTGCCAGGCATCTCAATATGATTTCAGAATCAGTAGTTAAATATGATCAAAAAACAGTAATTTGGGAAAGGGGCAGGGAAAAGTAAATTAAATTTCCAATGGACTGGAAATTCTCTTCTAAAAAGGTCAAGGAGCTGTCACACATTTCAATTAAATTTTGTGATGTATAAAAATAAACAGTTGACAAACAGCTAATCAGGAAAAAGAAAGGGCTTGAATGACATCACCACTCAAATGTAAAGTATCATACAAGTCCTACAAGCCATCACTTGTGTCAAAATGAATAGCCAATGAAAGAAAATCAGTAAAATGGTGAAGGGTTAAAATGACATTCAATAGGGAAGTCATACCTCTTATTGACAAACCATCCCTGTGATCAGTGTGAGTTTGGAATCAGCAGATAAGCTGTTGGACAATGAAAAACCAGCAAACTGGCAAAGAGGCCGGGGCTTAAATGACATGCCTATTTGACAGGAAACTCCTTAGCCCAATGAGCAATCATGTCAATCAATGACATCAATCAAGGAAAATGACATCAATCATGTCAATGCCACATCAGGAACAATAAATATAACTGATCAAAACAAAGAGCCAATCAGGAACGGAGGAAGAGAAGTTGATAAACCACTGCACATCTCAATGAAGCTTCAGAATTTCTCTCGAATCTAACAGGCTGTCACACTCATCTACAGAAACATTGGGATAAATAGTTGAAGACGATCACACAATTTCCAGTGTACATACAGGTCTTTGCAAGATGCTGTATTGTCAGAGCCAATGAAATGGGTTCTGAGGTAGGATACACTGCTCCAGGTTGTGTGGAATAAGTTTGGCGTTTGAGTATTTCATGACATATTTTTGATACACTAATATGCATACAGTAAATTGCTGTTACTGGATAAAATAATATTTTACAAAACCCAACTGTCCAACAGGTAATGTTTCACTCCATATGCATGGTACTGAGTCTGCAGATTATTTGGATTTGACTTGTTATTCAGTCTGTTTAATACCAAATTATTATTTTCTTATAGGAATAAACATATTTCACTTTTATTTTGAAGGGAAAATCAGGTTACCTTTATTCATATCCTAGCCATATCTAGCTGGAGTGACAGATTAAAAAGCCTGGGTAATCAGGCTGATTTGCATAATTTCATTGGCTATCACCTGAGCTATTGCTGAGAAAATGGTGGTAGTAATGTGGTTCTGTCACAATACCCACAGCCTGGTAAATTTATGACTAACCTCAAATTACCAAGCCACTGATTTTGTATACCTCAGTGTTGTTAGAGTGGGGTTTTATGGATATGGCCTTCACTTGGTGGCAGGCACACTGGTGGCTAAAAAAAAAACAGATTCTTGATATCAAGATTTTACAGAGCTTATGCACTGGAAGATGTTTTTTTAGGCTTGTCAGAGGTTAGAGCAGGAGCATCATCTTTGCTGCAACTTGTCTTGTTCTTTTATATCTTGTCTCCTATTGAAACTTCAAAACAAGAGAACTGGCGTGCTCAACTTCTAAACTCTTATCACTGTAATGGGTGCTGACCCAAAAAGCACGAATTCTGTGCTTCTTATTGGAAGTTTTTTATGTTCATTTTTATCTGCGGTTATAGAGTATAGATTGCCATGAGCTCTAGTTAGCTGAGATCCCAGTCTGAAGTCCTTTTAAGATCCGCTTCATCATGGAGAACAGGCGAGGAGAAGCTTTCAAGTACCTTGAATAGGGTTGTGCAGAGGGTTGGCCATTCCCAATGAGAAAATGCTTCCAATGTTTCTCCAACCAAACAAATCAAAACACATTGGCCTTATTGATTCCCAGTTTTATTCCCTAATGTTTTGAATTCACTTTTTAACTGTCTTGCTCTCCCTTCTCGCCTTGACTGCTGAGTGACTGAGAGGCATTCTGATCTTGTGGGAAGCAGATTGTGTTCAGATCAGTTTCTCTACTGTGCAAGAACAGTTCCTTCTGTTGCTGAAGGGCACGGCACTGTAGTGTATATGGCAATTATATAAAAGAAAACTGAACAGAAGCTACAGCTCATCCTCTTCGTCGCTATGCTGCTACACACTTCAGCTGCAGGGAATCTCCAATGCCATGGAGAACTGTGCTGATCACACACATCCTTAAGAGCACGCACAACACACAGAGCACAAGACAACAGTCTTAGAGGGTGGAGTCATTTTACAAGAAAGGGCTGACACAATTATTAAGTTACTTTTTGGGGCACTAAAAAGGTCTACAAAAATAAATATGAACACATCAGAGAGGAGAACCAATAAGGGAATCACAAAGTCTATAATATGCATGTTTTCACTTTCAGACAGTGAGCATATTGCTAGTCCTGACCGTCCTCCCACTCATTTGGTCACAGAATGACTGTACCAGTTTCAGGGCCGATCCAAGTACCCCACTGATTTGAAAAACACAATGCATTGAGTGGAGAAGACAACAATGTCAAGAGAAGGGTCAGGGTCAGATGGAGCTGCCATAAAAGCAGTATGATGATGCAGAGGCAAATTAAAATATGACACCCTAAACATCCAATGACATACACACTATTAGTGATTTTTCATCTCAGAAAAAAAAGAGAATTGTTGATGCAGCACCAACTACCTTGGCAGTTCAATATACGCACATACTAAAAACAGTCCTCAGAATAAGAAACATACCTGTAAACAATATTCCCTGATTACCTTAACTCAAATAAGATCACAATCACAGTAAGCAATACTCAGAGTAGGTCTACTCTAATCTATAGCCATAAAAAGAAACCTAGATTTGTAAGAAAAAGGCCACAAGGGCAAAACACAGTAACATCAAAAATGAAAGATTCAAAACTGGGGGAAAACTTGAGTGAATGGCTTGGTGTGGGGCATGAGGGGGCATCTCAGCTGAATCAGACTCTGCTCTGTAGCATGCAAACAGAATATGAATGGAATAGTTCTATGAGCAACCCATGCAAACAGATTAATTGAAATATTGTCTTATTTAGAATAAAACCAATGGTCGGATTTCCAGTATCTTCGATCTGAAACACCTAGATATCAGTTAACACCTTAAAAAATATGTTTTCGTGTGTCTGATCCCTCCAAGTTTTCACCCTAGCACTCGTCATTCATCTTGATGAGCTGTCTGCTTTGAAACTGCATCTAGCCTGAGGCTGACAGAACAGCATCCTACTACAAACTTTAGAGAAAGAGACAGTGAGCACAGGAAATCTAGAAGAAATAAAAAAAAAAGGCAATGACGACATCCCCTTGTGTTTTTGAACGAGTCTTACTTTCCACTAGTTTAGTTTCACTGTGCAATCTCACTGCATAACTTGAAGGGATCAAATCATTAAGAAGGACTTGTTGACGAAATGACACTGATACATTCTTAGCAATTCTTAACCCTAATCCCGAACTGCTTCATGCAAATGGCCCAGGACTGCAATCAGTACAATCTGTAGAAAGTGACACATACTGACATACACACAGACAGGCGCAAGTAAAGAAATATGTTGACAAACACAAAACACAAGATACACTGAGAAACACAGAAGACACATACAGTCTAGCAGTCTAGACTCCTCATTAAGCCAATAATCCACAGGTTCTAGGGCCACAATGTCATGCCACTGTGAGGATGAACTGTAACGCCGAATGGGGCGAAGCACAGACTAAGCTATTTAGTCAGCGTGCATGTGTCTGTAAAACCTCCCCTGCTGTGTGGCACTGTAAACGCTCTGCACCACACAAATGCACTGATTATGCATTCCCTCAACCCCTTAATTAGAATATAAACTATATTATACACACTGCACTGTGCATTTCATAAACACACAATTAATCCCTGCTAAACACGGTATCTATAACAGAGGAAGTTTGATAAGAAAACCACCGTAAAATGAAGAGCAGTCATGGCTATATTTTCTAAGACTGATGATGAATGTAAACATAGTATTATGTAGGACCTCTGTGCTAATTGACACTATGATGGATAAAAGTTTGGATTAACACATTAAAACACAGTCCTCCGGTAGACAGACAGAAGAACTGCTTCACTGGGGTGGCCATTCACTCAAAATGTATTTTTTTTAATCACTCAATAAGACATGTACAGATACACCGACAAACTTCTTCACACACACAGGTTTCAGACCTACCAGACTTCCCAGTTTGGATGACGAAGAGTTGTTTCTGTGTTTGAGCAGACCGCAGCCCTCGATGCCCGGGGCATCTCTGTGGTTTCCATGGATACGAGGACCACCAGCTCCCTCAGAAGAGGAGCGCAGACGCCTTTCCATCCGCATCACCTCATGGTAGGGGCTGACACTGCTGCACAGAGAGGCTGGAGGAGAAAGAAAGAAAGCAAGAAAGTCAGAAACAAGCAAACAAATAATCATGGTCAAAGTGTTGTAACTGTGACTCCACCAGCATATATTTTCCTTCACGAACAGTATGTTAAAAAAAAATTAATTATACTTCCATTTCCAATAATTTGTGATCACCCCAAAAGTCCATCACTGGCTACTTATTAGCTAGCAAATTGTTTTGTATAAGCTGGTCAGGGAGCAGCTCTTGCCCCCAAGAACACATACTGTATATTTCAGTATTCTTAATCACACAGGCCCAGTTGGAAAATACATCTATTTGTTGTCTACCAGGTACAGGACAAGAGCTGAGCCCAACTCAGAATTTCCTCAGTCGAAACATATTTGGCCGCTCAATACGCTGATTTGACTACTCTTTGTTTTATTTATTTCCTTATTTAATTATTTTCATGGTCTATCTGGCAATCATAATGTGCACTGGCACAAGTTTCAGTGTTGATAGACCATGTTAGCAATAATTAAAGCAACCATAATTAGTCACGGTCAAATGCAACACAGCAATACAAATTTCTAATTCCCAGCCAACATGAATTATTGTGCAACTTTGTCAGAATAATGAGATACCACACAGATATATCTGGTCAAATGATGTTTTTATAACTTCTTAATTTTCAAACATTAGAAAACGAAAAGAATTACATTGTTAATCAAACTGGCCTAAATTATCAGTCACTTCAGTGTTTCCACTGGAATTTATCATAAAGTGCTGGCAACTTCGCAGTGACACTACTGAATGGCAATTGAAAAACTCTAGGAAGTCTTAAGGCAGCAGTGTGTATCTTGCTCTGTCTACAACCATATGTCGCTATTTGTCACTTTTATCTTAAAGGTGCATTTCAACAGAAATAGGCTACATTTTATTTTTATTGTTTTACTGCAGTGCACATTGACTGTCCTAAAAAATGAGTCCTTGGCATAAATTTTGACTGCAGGGGGCCGACAATGCGATACAAATCGCCAACTTTCAGCAGGCAGCCCCACACAGGAGATCTGTGAAAATTTCTCATATTCCCTGCATGAAGCCCTTCAGTCAGGTCAGAATTTAGACTTGTTTGAGAAACAGCCACCTTTTGTTTGAGTGTCTCCACCAATATAGCAAGTCGAAATAAAACTGAATAGAGAATGAATGGAAAGATATTTCAGTAGAAATACGTTTCTTGTTCTACAATTAATAGGTAGATGTGAGTCAGACACATCTTGTCAACAAGGAGAGAAGAGTGGGGCAGTAAAAATTTGAGAGGAAAAAAGGAGCATCATACCAAGCACTTTATTTCTGTCTCTGTCTCCATGCGCTGTCTCAAGAATTCACTGTTGTTGCACACACCTACACAGTGGGTGTGAGACAGTAACAGCTTATGTGTGCGTGTGTGTGTGCGTGTGTGTGTGTGCGTGTGTGTGCGTGCGTGCATACAGCAACAACAACAGACTCACAGGCCACTAATGCAATACATAACAATTCTTGACAACAACAATAGTACAGTTAGGTTCACTTCAAATGAACAACAGAGCTTAACACTTTGAGCTGCAGTACTCCAGCTCCTTTTGATGCAATATTTCATATTTCATCCTGTCTCTTAGTAACTCTTTCAGGCTTACTAATATAATGAAGAAATCAACAGTATATTATAGCTATATCATATTTATAGCTGGAGTGACAACCCCAATCATTTTGTGGGATACTGTGATCATTACTGTTAGCCTTGATGATTTGAAAAACAAAATTATTTCACTGCAGTTTTGGAAACTCCTATACACTTCGCATATTTTCAGCCACAAGAAGACATTCTAAATTAAATTCCCAGTCTGCTATTATCAATTATGGAAACTAAAACTGGCATGTACAATTATGCACGATTAATTGCACAACTCTTGCCGCGCCAACACTGAGTAACTCCTCATGAGCAGGATCCATTTCTCCTCCTAAAACAGCACTGAACTCAACCAGACAAGTCTTGCTCATGCATGCAGAGAGCAGGATGACAAATGATGTTTACACCCAGGTACCTTTCCAGGAAAATGCATTAAAAAGCTGTTCAAAAATGTGTTGTGGTGTTTGGTGAGGTTTGGCAGGTTAACTGGAGTCAAACATTTGCAGACACACAACCCAGGGCGGAAGACTTATCTAGAAAGGACTTTTTGTTACCTGAGAAGCCTTGGCTAAAGAGCCTCCTGTGCAATACGTGACAGCAACTGGAGAGGAAGTGAGCATAACAGTAACAAATCATCTGTGTTTGAAGGCTAAATCTGGAGCATGACACACACTGTGTAACTACTGTCTCCCCACTACTGGCACTGATTTATTGGACTGAAAGCATTTTTAAAATTGATTGTCTTGGTTATTGCTAGAAGGACTGGCATTATGTCACAGCTACATGACTTTCAAATCTATTTTCAAGCTATGAAATGTATTTTTATATTCATATGGATGGGGAAGAGGAACCAGTTTCATCTGTATTTTGGACTACCTAAGAAATTGAAAGTTGGAAAAATATTGTTTTCAGTCAACATCAGTAACTTAATATCATCTAGTGAATTTCAATCATCAAGTCTTTTGTCACTACAGTACCAAGTAAGTTGTGAGAGAGTAGCATACAGTTAGGGCTGGGCAGCATATCAATATTATACTGACACTGTGATATCAGACTATGTATCATCTAGGATTTTGGGTTTAGATTTTTGCATTACACTACGAGGATGCAGTTTTCTGTTCTAGCTATTCTATTGTTTGCCTCTGTCTGCTCATCACATCCATACTGTTTATAATTGCTTAATGAAATTCCCTTGTGTTTTGAAAACACCAACAGTCATTTCTAAAATACTGTCAAAACATCGATATTAAGTTATTCAAAGATATTGTGATATTTGATCGCCCAGCTGTAAATACAAAAGTGTTTATTTGCTTTCATCACTGATGTTTGATATGCTTGGTGTAACCTACTCCCTGCCCACCAAATAAGACACAAACTCAAATTGATAATTACTGGTGAATCAGAGTCTCTAATTACGCTGACTTGTATGTCTTTGACATGTGGAAGGAAAACCGGAGCATCATGCCAAAACTCACGCTAACCAACTCAGCCACCATGAGAAACATCCACTGAGAAACGGAAAAATAAATTCCCATAGACATGGATACCCACATAAGCCCAGTCAGGAAAATAGCTGATCTTGTCACATGTAGTAGCTCCTAATCACATTCCATGATGGATGCAGATGAGTTAAATTTGCTTGTATACGTTCCTTGGAAGAGTTTTATGAGTATGATGGATTAACCGGTGCTACAGTGCTACAATAAACTTGTTTGGCGTTTAGCTATATGTGGCCGCTTTGAACGAACAATTCTTACTGTACCTGCATGTGGTTTCCTAAGGTGAGACGACCTGGGTTCATGGCGGCTGCAGCAGCTTCCTCTTCCTCCCTCCTGAATGGAGAGAGTGTTACGTGCCCTCCTGTCCGACTGCTCTGGGTTCGAGTGACAGCCCTCGCTGCGCACCACGCATGCCTCACTCTCGCTAGTTGTCTCGGTATGGTAACCCGTCTTCCTATCTTCCACCAGCCCCTTCCCCTCCTCAGCTGGCACCTCTTCCCTTGCCTCCTTCCTCTCCTCTTCCCTCTCCTTCCTCTCTTCCGGTGATTGTTGCTGCAGGGGGAGGCAGGGTACAGCTGTCTCGGGCTCTGAGAGGGAAATGGCGGTTTCATAATCTGTGTTGTTGGCTGTGCTGGTGTCAGGAAGTAAGGGTTTTTCAGCACTGGACTGGGCGGGAGTGAAGAACACCTTGGGAGAAGATATTTCAGGGAAAATTATTAAAAACAGGAACAGGAAATGATTCATCGGCATTTCAAAAAGTTACCTTCAAATGAAAGAACCACTATATAAAGAGAGGGATGGGTCTCCAGTAAGGTAAAAGCCTTATTGGGAAATATTAAGGCAGAAAAAGCCAATTTAGCACATATTTTGAGTGTATATTAATAACCCCAGGCAGCAAACTGTGCCTGTATAGCGTAGAAATATTTATTCAGAGTTCAATTTTTTTAGCGCTGCAGTTGTTCAGCTTCAGTAAATAGATTTCTCTCTGCATTGGAACTAGTTCCCCTCATTTACATTCAAATACAATAAATTCCAACTTCTTGTTTACAGAACACAAAGACTTATTATTTGGATTTTTTAAAAAAACAAGAATATAAAAATACTATATTATGAAAAACGTAACATCTCAACATGCATCTAAAACAGCACATTTGATTTTAAAGTAGCACAGAGGAACTGATGGGACAAAGTAAGAACACAAAGTAAGCAGACTACCTGGGAGGTAGAGACTGCCACACTGAAGTTTTCTGGGGCAGGTGGGGGATTAGGGGAAGCTGAGTCAGTAGCCTGTCCAGGGACAGGGGCAGGTCCTGGGGCTAAACCTGATCCAGGGCTGGGAGCTGGCAGGGCGTCCACCTCTGACACAGAATCCTCTGTGATGGGGATAAACTCTGAAGGTGTGATTGCTGTGGTTCGGTCCTCTGATATCATAGGAGACTGGAGTGAGCTCTCACCCCCAGCACCTTGCAGCTCCCCTGGCCAGGACCCTGGGGTGAGGCCCTCTGCCCCTGGAGTGACAGTAGTGGAGGTTGGGGGCTCCAAATTCACTTCTGGAGGTCTGTGGTGATCAGAGCTACGGGAGAAGCGGTGGTGAGCTGAAAAAGATTTGGGCAGCAGCTGTTTCTTTTGGCGTGACGACCGTTTGTTGTTATTACTACCACCGCTGTAGTCATCAAGGAACCCGGAGTCATCACCCTCATTGGCTCCTGAGCTGCTGAGGCAGTTGATGAACACATTTCGATTGGTTGTAGAGGAGGAAGAGGAAGCTTTGTCAAAATCCTCTGTCTGAGAGCGTGGGATTTTCTTTTGTCTGTGGCTGCCAAACCCAAATGAGTGGCGGGTCTTGGGTCGTCCCCCACCCTCACTAAACCCAGTCGATGACGACGATGTTACCGTCTGCTGATTATTCCCATTGGCGTCCTTGCTTTGTGTCAGCGGCGGTGTGAGGTTTAGGTTAATAGGCTGGACGCGTGGCTCGCTGTTCCGTTTACCAGTGAAACTGAGTGATGGAGTGCGGAAAATTCCCCGCCGCTTCCCCGTACTGCCAGAGCTGGAGTTGGTACTGGAGGGAGAGGAGGTGTGGACGCCATTTCCCACACCGCCTGAAGATGGAGAGGAGGGGAGAGAGTCCTGCCTCTTACTGCTGCTCCGGCGGAAGATGGGCAAGCGGGAGACCAGTGTAGAACGGCGTGAACCTGATTCACCCATCTAGGAGCTGAAGCAGTGGGTCACTCTGGGGAAAGAAATTAACATAAGCATTACAAACAAGTCAAACGCAGCAGAATATGCAAGATTCACGTCAAAAATATAGCAAGATGAAAACCTAGCCAAAAAGATAATAGGGATAAGCGATGAGGCACTTCTTACATGCAACATGTGACAAATGAGAAACCTCAAACTAAAGCCAGGGTTCCACTTCCCACAATGAATGCATTAAAACGTGTTACTGTAGCATCATTCCACTGCATATGTACTGTGTTGCAACAGAAGTGTCCTGTTTGATTTTTTTTCTTCTATTTAGGCATTGCCTAGATAATGTATGCATAAACAAAAAAAAAAACAGTGTTGCTTTTCACTGTTTTAACGATCTCCTTGTGAAAGTTTTTTTGTGATGAAAACATTACATCAGTGCCTGCAAAAGGGCAGCAAAAGTACATCAGACTTTAAAAAGGAAAAAAAAAACATGCCTTCATTTTCCATATACAAAGAGTGTCTGGTAATTCTTAACATACATAGAATACTGAAAACGCCTCGTGAAGGTGTGGTGTTGTTTCTGTACAATAATAAAGACATTTTCTCAAGGCGTGATAAGATCCCAGGATAAGAGCCTATATTTCGGATCATTCAGCCTTTGTTCTTGACCGTAAAGTTGAGGTCTCCCTCACATCCCACTGATGACAAAATATCACTGTTACATTTTTCATTTCTACTGCAGTGAGACGGCACAATCTGTACGGCACAATCTCTTGATCAAAAGCACACGGCAAAAATGTAGCTGGACACAAAAAGCTGATGCCATCATTCTAAATCTGATGTAGAGAGTGCCGGTGCTTGCATGTGATCACTGCAGGCATGAGACCTCGAGGCTTGACATCCCTTTAACATTCCATTATAGTTAATATTCAGCTGCTAAGTCCAGAGCAGATAGGACTGGCCCAGAAAGAGAGAAAGAAAATAAAGAGATAGAGAAACAAATATATGCACATATACACACACACACACACACAGACAAAGAGCAAGAGAGAGACAGGGAGAGAGAAAGGGCTGCATTTACTACCACTAACCTGTACAAAACAGTATTCAGACTGTAGAAATGGGACTAGATACTTGGCATGAGAATTTAACCACAGTTGAGCCAATTAATATGTATGCAGAGATGTAATGGCAGCGATTACTGACATGTGTTACACCCATCAATTTACTAAACCAGAACATGAACATGGCTGCGGTGTTGTTTGTTGAAAGGCACAACAGTCAGGCAGAGATGACGACAAATAAGAGAGAGGATGTCCCATTTGAAAATTACTCTCTTTCAAATGTGAGAGGATGACATTTGTTTTAATTGCCAGATTATATTATTAATAACGTCAATTATTATCATTAGTAATTTATCACTGCTTGATTAAATTAAAAATGAACTAGAATGTCAAACCAAGGGGAGTCATATCACTCTCACACTGGCAAAACTGTCAATCCTTCATCTCTTGTCCTCTGGATCGGCTACGGCAGGATGTAACGGTCTCCTTCGTCACCTGCATTGTCTATAGCTTTGGCAGCAATGCTGTAATCGCAGGATTGCGGACGCACCTCAGGAACTCTAATGAGAAAATCACTACTGACTTGATTTGCGTAAGTGGTCTTATTAAAGCAAGCGCTAAACTGAAATAAGCTGTGCCCTTTAAGTTTCTGCACACAGTGGTAATTGGTGTTCCTCTGGGACAATAAAGTGCGGGGACTCTTAACACCTCACTGATTGTAAGAACCAAACAAAGTCCCACACATGGAGACTGTCAGTAAAGGGAGGCATTCTATTTGGTGACTACTTCATTACTTTGTGCTAGCCTTACAATGACTCTGCAGCCTTTTAGCATCATCTCTGTCAGTTTAACAAGCTGTCAATAACCCTCATTATTACAGTAGCTTACGAGTGTGTGCCACCTCCTTGAAAGTAAATTTGAGCAGGTTCTAAGTAAACAGTGATGTGTTTCCTTTGGTCAAATCAAATTACAGTGCACTAAATCCACATCGATAAATAATACTTACAACACAAGAAGCCAAGAACTTCTACAGTAATGACTAAGAAAACAGCATGCACCTGAGAAAATGCTGTAACACTTTGCTTTCTCCCAGGTGGCTTCTAGCTCTCCGTGCCAGTCATAAATTTCTTACTGACTAACATCTCACACACTCTCTAACATTTTGAAATCTCCTCATTTTGTTGAGGTGAAGATAACCTACTGAATCTCTCAGTATCTTTTAAAACCGCCACACCTCTATCTCCTGACCAGGTCACAGAACTAAATGTGCTGAACTTTGCCCCGCTGGATTAAGAAGAGTTAACTTCCTGCAAGTCATTAAACAGAGATTTAAACAGATTAAGAACACCTCTATTCTTTACTTGACAAAACCAATAAGTAGCAACAGGGGAACACTTCCTTTTATACCATGTACTCAAGCTGTCAAGCCCAGTGAGTGGTAAATTACAGGAGGGGTTGTGGCACACATAGGTTCAACTGACCAATCATTATTTGAAACACAATTGTATTTGACATGGTATACAGACGTTGGCAACATGATTATAACTCTTTTCGATGTTCTGGACAGAAAAATATCAAATCAGTGAGTGGTTAAGCACAGACTACTTCAAATGTTGTCTGCTGAGTTGCTAAACATGCTTAATTGATTAAAAAACAAACACTATATGCGTATTTTTGCCCTTCCGTATGTTTTTTTTTTTAGGTGTTGTAATGTCATTGGGTAATGGTGTGTATGTATTATGCTGCTGTTGTTTTTACTTTCTGCTGCAAGATGAATTTCCCTGGAGGGAACAATAAAGAGAACTGTGCTGAACTGAACTGAAATAAGGGTAGTGCAGCATTGAGAAAGCAGGAAGCTATACTTCCCCACCGCTGTCTCGCTGCAGTGTTGACCAGTGGGCCTACCTGTGTTGCTGATGCAAAGTAAAAGCCACCTCACCTCAGTCCTCCCTTCCCTGGGCTCAGTGTTCCAGTTAATGATGGTGCTGCTGTGCTGAATAGCAAAGTGCAGAGCCAACATAACTTGATTTTGCTGTGAGTTTGCCTGACTTCCATTTTGTTGCTTGGGTATATACAGGAACAAATAAAGCCCATTCAAGGTGAACTAGGTTAATGTGCCTTTGTAAATACTTGCAGGGTTTTGCGTGTTTGATTTTATTAAAAGTTCCAATAGTGCGCAGCTTTCAAGCAACTGTCCACTTTCATGAGGTGCCAATACCGAAAAAAATGCTTATCATACGAATGTTCCCAACATTGACAGTACAACAACAGAAATGCTGATGGGGCAAGAACTGAAAAAAAAAAAAATCTATAGAGGCTCTGCAGTTACGTCAGAAATTTCCTAACGAGTTTTAGCCTGACAAGTGTCAGCTCTGTTAACCTGAGAAAACTTTTTTTTTTTTTAACAGTGCTTCACCTACGTTAGCAAGGCACCTAATGTTCGTGTTGTTATGCAACTGTTGGCCATAACTGGGTATCAGACACCTAACATTAGGCATTATACAAATCAAATTTGTACACAGCAAGACAGCAGCAGCTGACTAGATGCAGTGTTTAGCTATCTAACTAACAAGCTGACATTAAGTGACCTTAAGCTTACAATAAAAAAACTGAAGTTTTATCAGTGATTAAATGATGAGTTCCCAGCCAAGACTAGACCTCCAACAGGGCTGACAGAGGGAAGGCTCTTTATTAACATCTATCTGTGCTTTCTTCTGAAATGAGCACTTCATAGATCTGTTTCCAAAAATGTGGAAGAATAATTTATAATATAACTAGGATATCTCAACTCTAGTATTATTTTAATATCAAGTTTTAAAGATTTTCAGGCAGCAAACAGGAGTCTACAGGACAATCTCTGTTCAAATGTGCTAAAACCTCTGAGTGGTTTTCAAGTGGTTTCCAAAACCACATCCTCGGTTATTGATTGTGAAACATAACCACGGTTCTCAAAGTGCAGATGTAGCAGATAAATGATATGAAAACATTTTCAGAAAATCATAGATGGTTAGTTATGGCTGGCATGAAAAATCATTTTGTTCAACTTCAGTTTCCATAGAGAGAATTAAATCATATATAATTCATTTTCACACTCCTAATGACTGCACAAAATACCAAATATATTCTGTTGATAGTCTTTCCATTAGATTAGCTAGAAGTTTTATTCTTGTGCTGCTGTGCAGTTTGTGATGACTTATCAACCCACCCTGCAGCATGAGCCTACTCTAGTTATATAATAACTTAGAGGGCTGCTGTATGGGCCTTCCCATTTCTGCACTATTTTACATTCACAAGCAATTATCCACCCACTGGAGAACAAAACAATGAGAGACACCTATGAGGTGTGCCTGTCTGGGTGTGTCTGATCAGAACAGGTTCTACACGTGATCATTTTTTGCAACAATAAGCTTCTATTATGCATGAACTCACACCAAAAAAAAAAAATTACAACTATAATGCTGTACCATTAACACCAGTGGAATATATAGCCTAGCCCTATACTATACTAGCTATACTATACATCTCATTTATACAAGCATTCACAGTTTTATGGTGACTGGTACACTGAGATTATTTGACAGATAACAGATGTGTAACAGATGTCACACAGTGCCTCTGAACCCCTTGTGGAAGATTATGGATTTTCCTACATGGAGTTACTGTAGCTTGCTTCAAAGCATATCTGTAAGTGAGGCATGCGTAATCTACTTGTTTGATATCAGCTCCACTCAAAAAAATGGTAAAATGCAACAGGCTATAGGTTATGTTTAGGTCAGTCATTAACCAGCTACATTCTACCATTTACAAAGTGGTCCCTCCTTCTACTACACCCAATCTGTGACGCTGGTGGATCCTGAGTTTGAATCGTGTGTTAAATATAAACAGTGTTATCAGTAACGGCAGGGATGGGGGCAATAAAAATGTTTTCACTAACAGCAGGCATAACTGCAAGCTTCTTCCATGCAGGACATAGCATGTGATCAAAACAATCACCTGGCGCAGGAGAAAATCAGTCTCTCAGCTTAGGCCAAAGACTGATGAAAACAATGCCACTCTTATCACATGTCAACCAAGCACAGGGGCCACCTCTTGTTTTTGGGACCGCACAAGGATTAAACAGCTGATTAAAAACCCTCAAACCCTAATACGAATCTCATATCTCAGGATATTTCAATCTTCACAGGAGGTAGCATACAGGGTGATAAGAGAAGGTAACACCACTTATGCTCAGTTTACTCAGAATTCATTGTTTAGCCACCTTTTAAGGCCAACATAAATATTTAGGAGCTAAATTCACAATAAACATGGCAGTGCATGGTATCAAACTCATGTTAGCTATGTAATTCGGCCTATATATGGTCATTTAAGTAACAAAACTGATTTATTAAAGATGCATTTTTTATCATAATGGTTGTTTACCCATATGTAGATACATGTCATGCACCAGTATCTAAGTGATGTAGCATAGCATCACATCACCATGACTGTAATGAATGGGCCCTACTATACTACTGTAGGCTTGTTACAGGGTTACTAACACTCACACATCGCTGTAGCAACAACCGTTTAACAGGCCTGGTGTTGCCTAGTATTCACACCAATAATAGATTAGCTGGTAATCGCCTTGTAACACGTTATAGTTTGAATCCCAACGCATGTATCGCCAACCAGCGGCAGCCAAGCGGGAGACCAAGTGTCAAAACGAAACGTCAACAACGCTTAACAAGCCTGCCGACCTAAATACCCACCTCGCATTGCAATTCAATAACACCGGGGTATTACTGGGGAGGGTTAGGGAGATGAATATCATGCTTTACGGGGTGACCACTGCATCAAAATCCCTGTAAAATGTAACGCCTTCTCTTTCTTAGGCTGCAAAGGTCACCGGTGTGCAGAGGAAATAGCAGGCAGGCAGCCGGCGACAGTTCAGCCGGACTGGCTAGCAGCGAGGAAGAGGCGCACAACAAGCTTACCTTCAACGGACTGCCAGCGTCTTTACCGAGGCCGCTCCGCACTGAAAGAGCCCGATATCTTCGCTTCACGGTCATACGAGTTATTTTATCCCCGTGTGAGGATGTCCGGAATTTCCAAGGGTATTCAAATCGTGGAGGAATAGCACCTTGTGTTGCCCTGACGCTGATATTACACCTCAGTGACGTGGAGCCTCTTTTCCTCCTTCG
The DNA here is from genome assembly GCA_900302555.1 of Myripristis jacobus. Classification (NCBI taxonomy): domain Eukaryota; kingdom Metazoa; phylum Chordata; class Actinopteri; order Holocentriformes; family Holocentridae; genus Myripristis; species Myripristis jacobus. Next base: position 18,633 of record OMLB01016222.1, on the reverse strand, counting down.
TCTCTTCCGTGTTGCACAGCAAACAGGCCGCGAGCGTGCACGGCGTGACGTGCCTCCTCTCCTCCC
>OMLB01016222.1:7440-18547 GCA_900302555.1 Myripristis jacobus | reverse complement strand
GGTGGATGTACGGCCAAGCCCTCCTATGATATATACAGATACATTTTTTTCTCTCTCTCTGGTGATCATAATGGTAAAATAGAGCTGACTTGGCAGGACAGCAGATGTGGGCATCCTGCCGTGCATAGTACTCTACTTATCAAAATTGGCTGCGCTCATGCATTTTTTAACACCTTACATTATTTAAATAGGGTAGGTCATTTTGGTATTCACATTTTACCTCTAAGTTAAGCCTTTTCGTAAAGATGTATCCGTTTAACTCTCCATCGCTGAATTGGGTGCAATCATAGCTCAGAGTAATGCTGTTTCTTTTCGGTCTTTAGTGAAAAAAAAAAAAAGATCGGATGAGCCAAAAGTGTCTTTAGCTGTCATCAAGGGAATATTGTGGCATCCAGTTCCAGCTTACTGCTACTGAGTGAGGCGTGATTCCTTTATGGTTAGGCTGCTTGGCTTTTAGTTATGTCAGAGATCGATTCAGGGCTGTTGATTTCATGCCAGTAAGTGCATTATACTGTCCACTATATATCAAAAATGTAATTTTAAAATACATGCTCAAACTGCTTACTGTGTTACCAGACAGACATAGTGGAAATAAAATCCAATATGGTCTGATTAGCTGGACAAGATGGAAAATGGATGGAAAAGATCTATATGATACAAAAAAATGTGTTATCCTTTAATGAGGAGTCAAAAACTAGACTTTGAAAAGACACTACAGTTTTATTTGATAAATTCCCCACACAGCAAATTAAAAAGCGTAGCATTTACAGGAATCAGGACAGAGAACACACACATTGCCAAGTCTTTACATACTACACTTACAAAAAGCCACCACTTACACACCACATCTCAGTCCTTTCAGGAAAACACTTTGGGACAAAAGCACTGTCACTAATTTAAAGTTTTATAGAATTTAAAATTTCACTCAGAAACAAAAGCTTCTGATCTAAGTGCATTACTTTCTACCAAGGAATTTAAAACAAGCATGTAAACTATAAACTATTAACAGTGCAAACTGTCTTACCAAGACTACTTTTGTCTAAACTGTTCTCGTCTCTGTTCCACAGTCTACCTAATATTGCACACACAAATTTATCATACACACCTGTAGAGCCAAACCACTTGCTGACATGCTACAGATTTTTAAAGTGCTAGCTTGAAATTAGATTGGGAGCCAGCCAGCGAGTATTTGGTTTTAAATTGACTACTAAAGGAGGCTAGGATGCATTATCTGTTTTACTAAACTCAGCTGTGATGCCAAGATTACAAGCCTTGCACAAAATTTCTTTACCTAGAGACAATGCTGCTGTGACCAAGTGAAACAAACCCAGAAAAGGAAACCAACTAAAAACAAACAAACAAACAAAAAAAAAAAGACATTCAGTTTTTTGTTCTGAAGCAAGAATACATTCTGTGATGGAAATAAACCCCTGAACCTGCCCTGTGTATTCATAAGTGCATAGAACTGCTTTAAAGGTGTTTAAACAGTTGATTTAAAAAAAAAAAAAATACAGGTATCAAGGTTCAGGTCTGTGATCTTGGAGGAATGGAGTGAAAATAAACAGAGCAGCACAACTGTGAACCAGATATGCACACCTAAGGTTACAGAAATCTATTTCAGCTTAAGACTGGGGAAACTTTCAGTTTAGCTATATTTAAAAGAGCATGACTACATTTTTTAGAATCAAGAACAAAAAAAAAAAAATAAAAATAATGAGTCACATATGATAATTCCTATGATATCCCAACATCAAAATCAATTGACTAGTCAAACCAACACCACGAACAAGAGGAAAAGGGACGTTAGTACCATTTTTAAAACACTCCCATGACAAAGGCAACCCAACAGGGTAACATCTACTTGATTTGATACATTTCCACCAATAGTAGTAACACACAACATAAACATTTTGAAGATGTACTTACAGCAGTTTTATTTCACTGAAAATAATATACTCTTGATTAATATGTACATGGAAGTTAAAATCAAACATGTTGAAAAGTTCAGCTTATTATCTGACTTATAAGAGAAGGCTGAGATATTGAACTGACCATTAAGAACAGAGCTGAAAATCAAACCAAACTTGTTTCTGAGAGGAAAGGTACAGTAGTTAAGGTTTTCCAGGGCTGACAGATAGAGGTAGGTAGCTTTGGGCCCCACACAGGGCCAGAAACCTGAGAAAACACACACACACCGTTTACCCTAACCCTCCAGAAAGCAAAACATACATGAATGTACAAACAAACCCATGTGCAGGCACACATACACACCTGTACAAAAAAAAACAAGTAATCGTTTATCTAGTGTGCTCTCTTAGAGTTAAATATCTGAGCTGATTTAACCAAAGCCAATCAGCAACTTACATAATGTCCGTCTGCGGCAGCCAAACTCACCACTGAGATACTACGATAGATATGCTACGTGCTGTGTGTCTGCACCACAAGTAACACAAGCTCTTAATAGTAACAGTACTGAACAGTGTGTTCTGTGATAGCACTTTTTTGTGAGAACCTGAAGCCCCCTTTTATTTTTAAATTGCGTTTTTCGTATTGTTGTGGCCGCCAAAGCCACAGAACTGTGTTCCGCTCAAGTCAGTACCAAAACTAGTCAGTTTTGGCTATTAGTGACTTCAGGAAGCCATTGTAGTTATAAAGTTAATGCTGACGTTGAGTCCACAGTATTGTGGTGCCTGGCTAGTTTTATGATGCTGAAGGTAACATTCAGTGCTGTAAGAGTGCAAACAGTGAGAGGCCTTGAAATCCAGGTAACTATTTCATGATTTGTATTTATGTTAGTGAGGGTGAAAGCTGTTTTCAGTGTGAACAGATTGCAGTGAGACATCAATGTGCTAAAAATGTCTATCATTTGAAGTGAAGAGCTAACAAGGTAGTGATTATAAAGTGATGGTTGATTAGTTTAACATGTGCTAGGGGCCATGTGTCATTGTGCAAAAACAGCTAAACATATTTGTGAGAACGTGTCCATTTATTAAATCTACAGTGGCAAGTTAGTTTTAGTGATATAAGCAAGAGTAAATATGTGTGTGAACACCATGCTCAAGTGTCATACGTGAAACTGTTGACATTGGTGTCTGTCAAAACTAGGCCTGTAGTAAAGACTTGTGTATTTATGATGATTAGCCTTTTACATTATGCTTGTGCATTGACACACAATAACATCTGCTTGCTAGAGCAAACAAAGTGACCCATTTCCCAAAAAAGGCACCGAGGCACTAGCTTCAAAGTGGCTACAAGGCTCTCTCGGTCCATTACGATTATAACTGGACCTATACTGCTACGTAGAGACAAACAATCACGTCAAAAGTAACCAAAGAAGAAGTAAAGTGATGAAGATCGCCGAAAAATGTGTATGTGAATTAATTCCAAAAAAAAACAAAACAACACAATCTCTACGGACATAAACCTGGCAAAATGAAGAGTTTTAAGTGTAAGCTAGAAGGCATTTGAAATAAATTCATAAGAACAGAGACAAATTGAAGATGACTGCAGACTAACTTTGCAGTCAGCTCCAACTTATTAACAGTAACCATAGCTGGCAATTAAAACCTGGTGAAATACAGTTAAGAGATACAGAGACTTTGGTATGTAGAGAAGACCTTCCACATCTACACTCATCTCTCCATATCTTTGCATGTAGAGCGAAACCTCCCAACATGTAGTGTTGTACTCTTGTCATGTGTTGATTATACATTACACATGCCAACTCTAAATAGGTCAGTCTCTGGCAGAGACCCTGATTTCACATTTAGGACCGATGGTGCTAATCAAACACGCCTCATCTGACCTACTATAATCTCTTGTATCCTACTTTGTTTGTCAGTGAAACCCATATCATATTTAAGACCTGTTTCTCACCACAACAGCCATAGTTTATACAGACGTATAAATAAGAGGAAACATCCAAACATATGCAGGTCTTAACACATCAACACTCCCCATCCCTCTCTAGAAAGTCAGTCTCTTGGCGGTGATGAACTCCTCCAGCTGGACCTTGCCGCTGCCCATGAGACCGAAAGCTGGATACATCGTTCCGGAGCAATCCACCTGCCTCTCATAAAGGCACCTCATGGTGTCAGCGTCGTAAAAATATACCCGGCCCGCATCATAATCGAGACATACACCCACACGCTGAGGCATGGGTAGCACGCGGTTGCTGGGGTCAGTGGAGGATGCAGTTGCCGAGGAAACAGAGGAGGAAGAAGAGGCCTTGGGGATGAATAGTTTGCCCATTCCTAGGGTGATGAGGGTGAAAGGCTGGGAGAGCTCATAGCATGTGTCCTCACTGCCACTGTCATGGCCGCTATCATGGTCATATCTGGTGAGGGGAAAAAATATCAGAGAAGGTGGGTAAACAAATATGAAGCAAGAGGGAGAAAACCAAAGGGGGAAAATAAGGGACAAGAGGAAGAGAATGGGAAAAACTGAGACAATTCGAATCAAAAGTTAAGACTGTGTTAGACTGTGTAAGAGTCTTACAGTGTAAGACTTCAAATAAATAGTCAAAACAAAAAAACATTTTGAGACCACCAGCGGCTTAAGGAATCTGGAGAGATTTTTGGGTGTTTTGGCCCGAATATGAAGATTATCCAAATTTTTTAAAACCTCAATAAGAACAAAAAAAATCACATAACACATATTGTCTGATATGATTCAGTACTCTGAAATGAGTATTCACTGGTATTCAAACATCTCCTTAGAGGGAAAATCACTGCATATGCAAGCTTCAAATCACTGCCTGAAGCATGCCTGGTATTCATCACCCATCATGCTTTACATTATGTAATTACCACAGAATAACCGTTATTTACACCAATAATGCAGCCCTTTACATGCTTTTACATGGGCTGATCCAGTGAGAAAGGCAGGCTTTGTCAGTGAGTAAGCTGTTTACAAGTTAATGCTGGCTCTCTTACATCACAGGATTATGTATGACTCAGCCACACTTATCCTTGAAGTGAGAACGTGTGAGTCTCAATGTTTATGAGTGTGTGTTCCACTCAGGTATGCAAATGTATTGATATCTTTGTACAATTTACAATTTGTCAGTAAGGCAGATAAATTAAGAACGAGTCAAAAATTATGGCCTTGTATTACAAATACAAACTTGTGTGCCTGCCATTTACCTTGGGCTGCTAGTATCTCTGGGGTTGTGAAACCATTCAAGCAACTTGGAATCTGAGGCCACCCCAACTTTGACCAAGTAGGAGTGGGGTTCCACCGTGAAGGCCCAGTAGTGCCTGCAAAAAAACGAAAGAAAAAAAAAATCTGTGTCAGTTCCACTTAATACTGTGTCTACAGAGCTGAAAGTTTGATGAGCCCTGGCTCATGGCTAGTTTTTCTGACCACACTAGTGTATAAAATTGTCTTACTTGCCAGATTTGTGCTCTGACCTCCCTGTGGAAGGGTCCAAGCAAATATAATTTCCTCACAGAGATCAATAAAGTGTCACACTTGTTTTGAAAGGAAGCTGATGGAGAGGGTATGGAGATGACTGTTTAATAGTCTCCCCAGCTAGGACTCAAATCTAACTCACTACATTGTCTTTGAAAATTGTTTTTATCTTGACAGCATGATATACCAATAAATTCTGATGAAAAAGCTTCAGCAACTGTATGCATATATTCTTTGAACGCTGTTAAACACTGCCTGTGTTGTGTAATGCTCAGTGGCAGTCTATAGCATCAGCGATGATACACTGATTTAACACTACATTGTTGATGTGTGTTTTACATCATATTTCTTTCTTGAGAGAAAATTCTGAACATTGACGTTCTGGCTGCATAACAGATGGTTTCTGAGTAGGAGATAAACTATCATGTTTTTTTTCTTTAAATTACAGCATGTGGACGAGAGCTCTTTGCAGCTTCCCAGCATTGTTGCATATTGCCTACCTTCCCTGAGAGATGCCTGCATCCCCAATAATGTAGTCCAGTCCAATGTAGCTGCCTGTCTGCACACGCTCAGCACTAAGGAGGAAGGCCATCCCTGCCACACTCTCCACACTGTCACGCCGCTTGTTTAGCACCAGACGCTCCGTACTGAAGCCACACTTGTCACTGAACAGGAAACCAAAGGCTGTGGAGAGAAAAAAGACAGATCAATAATGGGCCAAAGGGAAAAAGACAGGAGGAATACAGAAACATGGATAACAAAGGAAGAAGGGAGAATTCAAAAAATAAATTGAGGAAAAAGATAAAGACTTTGTCAGTGTACACAAAACCTTCAAGAAGCTGAGATTATTTCTCCTAATGGATCTTTTAAAATGTGTAGGTGCCAATAGCTGACACATGGGGGTGCTGTGACATAACCTGAGGAAGAGCTTAATGAAAGCCAACCTCAACAACATGTGCATTTAGCCACTTTGATACAGAGCAATGCTCAAAACCACTACGTCATTCCTTGCTCTTATTTCTCATGTGTATCAAGCAATTATAGGCCTCATCTGGATGTGATTAATTGCACTCTATAAATAACTCTTAGGCCAAGGGCCACGATTACCATAATATAGAATACATGTAGGCCAACGTAATTATGCCTGCTCACTCAACCATCCTGTGCAGTCTGAGGTTTACATGGGGGAAGACCATTTTATTTGCATGTGTCTAGGGACCTTCTCATAACAACTGGGGCATGATAATGGCGATGACTGTGTCAGCCTGACTATAGTGTGAACATCAACAGCGCTATAGTATCCAACCGATTTGAGGTAGTTCAAGCTGCATAACTGCAGGCAAAGTTATACTTCACCTATGATGTTTGGTCTGGTGTTGTGAATTGATTTTATCAGTTAACACCACCAAGTCAAATTTCAGTACAAGTACTTTAAGCAATTGCCCTCGAGACATGTTCACAAGCAAAGAAATGGATAAAACAAAAAGGAAACCGCATAGAAATTGGTTCCAAAGCAGTAATATTTTAATTTTACACCCGGTAAAGCAGAAGGCCTAGCTCTTCATAGAATGCCAGTGTGTTGACAGAACTGTAATACTGACTCTTCAGTGACTGCGCCAGGATTGAAAAATTGTTTGGGTCTCAACAACAACAAAGGAATCAAATCACATTAACAACAACTGGTTTGGTAACCATGGCCCCAGCACAAAAATTCTTTTAAGACAAAACAGCCACACTGGCCCTGGAAAATGCTGAGACCATGCCAGCCCATGAGGGACTGTTGATTTTTCCTCCCGCCCCCCCACAAACAACAACTCCGTATCAAGACTGATAGACTCTGGAAAGCACAGATCTTGTTGGGATGTCCTTATAATCTACAGCAGGGTCATCCTGCTCTGTTGAGAGTAGAGGAGTGTGTGAGCGCGTGCACGCATTGTCATCCTCTGCGTTGTGCCCTGGCCCAAAATTCCACCTCATTACTGACGCACAGTGAATCCATCCACTGCCTACTTACACGAACCACGGAGCACAGGAATGTGGAAGCTCCAACCACAACACAAATGACAAACCATGCGCGGGACACAAATCAAAGCACAGCCATATCACATCAGAGAAAGACTTGCCAAGTTTACATACATGCTTGCAACAGGCTGATTTTGATGCAGTTTCTGGGGACCACTTTCGTATTGACACAAAGGCACTGAGAGATGCTGTTCATTCTGATTAAATGCGGGAAGTGCACCAAAACGCTGAACAAAAGATAAAATGCAATGCCTCAAGAAAGCTAAAGAAATTGTGTGGCCCCTCTTCCAGACACTGATGCATTTCATTGTATCAATATTCTGTTCTAGCCAAGCATTTTATATACACTCATGTAGAAGCATGCACAACCTGGATAGTCCAGAGGAAAGGGAGCATGATACGTAATTGCTCTGTAGAAGAATTAATGCGATATGGTCCCTTACAGAGAGGAATAAGATTTAAACTTCAAGTTCAACAGATGGCCAGTGATGATGATAGTTAATCAGTAAAGCTTTAAAATCAAAGCCACCTTGAGTCTGTCTGACAAGCTTAAAAAGTCAGTGATAGTTGTGGACCAAACTGTGACTGCAGAGCTCCTCTTTAGTCTGTCACAATACACCAAGAAACCCCCAGCACACTCACAAACTATGTAAGTTTCAGCAGTCTATAAAACACAAAAACACTACTGTGGTGAAAAACGATTGGAGATGGTGCTTCATTAACGGCACCATGTATACTGCAACAGAATTCAAATTTTAAACAGTGAACCATCTGTCAGTTGATAATCTTCCTAAAATCCGCCACAGTGCTAAATACTCAGACATGCTCTGAGAAATAAAGGGGGATAGAGCAGCTTAGCCCTTGCCTTGGCCAAATGAGGCCCAATAACAGGGACTTGTATGCCAATAGTCAGGAGACTACGCTGGGAATAATAACGGCATTTTGTGGCTTAATTAATGCAAGTAGCATCAACAATAATGATAGATCTGATTTTAGCCTGAGGCATAATGAAGCATGGCAATAATAGGTTTACTGAGCTTACCATTTGCTACCTGCACCTATTGTTCATTCACAATTTTGAACAAGAATGTGCCAGTAAGGATTATCAAAATTTCATCATTCTGATTTGTCATTCCCTCTATAGGTACTCAACAACACAAACAACTCCCATCCCACTATTGTAGCGAGCCCAAAATGGGATATGCCATCAAGGTTTTTTTTAATTATCTGGATTTTTTGCATTCCTATTTGTTTGCTCAAAAATATCCCCTTACCGCACCACTCACAATGTCCACTCTAACCAAGAGAGCACCCTTTTGCTGTTTCATGCTTACCAGGGGCAGGTGGTGTGTGGAACTTGACTTCAGGGCTGTAGGGGCTGTACATGGAGTTCCTGCAGCTTCGGACCCTGAAGGCGTACAGGCTGTCAGGCTCCAGGTCACAGACAACAGTACTGGGACCGTACACTCTGTCTGTGGCCCTCCAGACCCCACTGTCCTCGCCATCCTCCTGGGACGGGGACTGGCTGGGGCCCACCACTCTGGGGAAACACAAGGGAAACCCACATGGTCAGTTTATTCTTTTTTTGTCACATAACAAGAGCAGGTTTGTGGAACTATAGTCCCCTCTCTTGCATGCTAATACAAACCAGATGATACCACCAACTAAGTGATATTCAATCAGCATTTCTATGTTTGTAAGTGCAACCACCTGCGGTACTCAAGGACTTGATGATCTGTAGGCAGGTGGTCATCGGACAGCCTCCAGGAGATTGCGGCCTCATTGTAGACTCTGCTACGGGACAGATCAATCAGAGGAGGGTCTGGCACTGAAAACAGAGAAAACAGAACAGAAAAAAGATATGAAAGGGAATGATCAGCTACAAATGGAGTGTGTTATTTTATTACTAAGTATACAAACAAAACATAATCCACAGAAATAACAGAAGTATGTGCAATCTTTGAATGATAAATAGAAATATCAAATAAGAAATACCAGATAAAAGTTTTTAAATATTCAATTCAATATGGTTAAAGTATTTGGCAGTGATGTGAAAGATCCCGTATGTGTGTAAAATAACTACTAAGGACACAAAAAAGCTTGGGAAATCCACTGTGCCTTCATCATGCCAAATGGGATCACAGCTGAATAATTTGGATTTGTGCAAGTGAAACAGTCCAAGTATGGCAAAGATTAGATTTATCTGGATCAGTACTATCCACCCAGGACAATGGACAAGATTGTCCTTGATAATGAAGCCTGCTAAGAGGTTCTCACATTAAGACTGTGCTGGGAAATTCAGTTTAAGCTCTGTCACCCCCAACCTCTTTTCCGCATTCACCTGCTCTCTCTCTCTCCTTCCTTTGTCTTGCCAATATGTGACCTCTTTCTATCACTGTCCCACTGCTCATCCTCCATTCAACTCTCTTTTCTTATTACCTGCATTCATGCTCCCCTTCTCTCCATGGGGTTACAGATTTCCTTGAAAGCATCAATCTGTCTGGCTCTGGCTTTGGATTCATATCCATGCCGACAGCCTTCTTTCCAACACTCCTATCATTTCTTTCTGTTGCATTTTGTCAAGCCCCCTTCATCCACCATATTGCCTTCATATTTCAATCTTTCACTCCCTTTTGACAGGGATGATCCCTGTCTCTAGTTAAATCTCTCTCCCCTTTCCTGTCACTGTTCCCAATCCCACCCATAAGCCCTTTTCCCAATAGACAGATTCCCCATGCTGACCAATGTCACCATGATTGCTGGCCTTTCTGAGCCTCCAAATTCATTTTACTAATCCTCATTCTCCAAATTCTTCTTTTCTTATCCGGCACAGCTATCCTTTTTAACATGCCATATCCTCTGCAGGAATGGTTCTCAAGTCTGGTCCTTCAGTATCACAGCCCCGCTGCTTTTCAACTCTAGCCATTTAATCGGGGAGTGTTTGACACCCGAGGTGCAAGGTGAATACATTTGAATACCTGGCAGAATAAAACACCAGCAAGTCTGGGCTCTTCAGGGAACAGGAATGAGAACCAGTGCTCTACAAAATCAGATTTAATTTTAATAACAAAGTCAGTGTCTTAAGAATTTGTTGCATGTATTTATATGAAAAGCAGATGTAATACAAAAGTCATTAAACTGATACAAAAGATAACTTCTTTCTGTCTAAACCAGTTTTGTTTCATTTGTTTTAGCTAGAGCCAGATTTGGCCTGTGTAGCTCTAGGGTAGGATAGATACTGCGGTCCAAGAAAACAAGACAGGACTGGGCTCAGCAACTCTCTTCCCAATGAGGTGTTTGACATGAAGTTGGTGCATTTTGAAGATACAATTAATATGGAAGTACATTTGATAAGAGAAAAATCTATTCTAATTACCAATAATAACCATAGCCCAAACTCCTAAATCTAGCAGCTCCTTTTCCTTCCCCTTTCCCTGTTAAATCCAAACAATATACCTTGAGCTTAGATTAGTAGTACACCAACCAAAAATGAGTAAAAGTGGGCATTCAAGTTGTACCGAACAGGTAGCCATTCTTTATGGAAAATGAAACCACTTGCTGTGACAGTTAATATGTTGTAACCAGTGAACTAGATGGCAAATTTTTCTTGTATTCACTTGTTTTATGTGAATACAATTAAAAAAAAAAAAAAAAAAAAAAAAAAAAAATTTTA
>OMLB01016220.1:66889-81300 GCA_900302555.1 Myripristis jacobus | reverse complement strand
TGAGCACCAGCCATACGAGAGGTGCAGGGACGGCCCTCAGCGGACCTGAGGTGTGGAGCTGGCAGCCACACTGAGTCAGGACAGCAGCAGGACGAGGAGCTGAAGTGTTTTTAGGAGCTCTCGCTGGGAAACACACTGTCCTCGCTTTTTCCCCAGAGAAAAGACGTCTTCCACACGGAGCGGCTCTGAAGCGGAGCTCAACAGTGTCTGTAACTCTGACCAGGCTGTTGTTGTGTGTCTTCCTCACAGTGTGTCCGGCTGCCTGAAAGGTTCGTGTCAGGTGTGTGGAGACGGAGGCGAAGCCATTGCCCCTTAAGAGGCGAACACACAGTAACGCCATGGTCCCTCCTCTGTTTTAAGTCAAACAGGGACACAACTAATCCTGACGAGCCAGCAGGAACAACAACAAGGTTAGTTTGTTGACAACAGTAGTCTCTATATCACGAAATGTCGCAGGTCAGAGGTAGTTTATCTCGACGCCGCGGTTAGTGCTACATGACACCGTCCTCCTCGCTCGCTGTGTTGACATTTTCACCAGTCAGTTTCACTCACAACGTCAATGTCATTTCATTGCTACCCGGTGTGCGCTAGCATGAAGCGATGCCACTGTCTTTGACGCGAGTTTGTAGCAAACGTAGATTAGCATGTTTCCATTCGTAGTTGTAGTTTGTTTTAACAGTGTTTAAGACGCCCAGTTGAAGCTCTCATCTTGTGACTCGAGTCCAAAGTCTCCATCCTCGAAGCCGCACACGGAACTTCAGCTGCTCCTGCAAACTTCTCACCGACCAGCGAGCGTGTGTGCCTAAAATATAAGTCCACCTAGAAACCGGTCTGCAGAGACGGTTCCTACCGCACTGATTACATGCTGTGAGTGTAACCCTAACTTGTATGAAGATTAAGCTGGGAAAAAACCCTCCAATTATCATGTCACACGTATATTTACATCCACACTGCTCTAAATAATGTACATGTTGAAAATGAATGAAATCAGACGTGCTTATTGAAAACTTAACCATTTAAGAGGTAAATTTATCAACTCAATATTCAAGTCTATGTGCTCAAATAAATATGTATAGCAATCGACGTCATATATAACAAGATACACGAGATTGCAATGTATGAAAATAGATTTTATTTCCTTTGTGTTGAAAAGCAACAAGCTGAAAAAATGAGAAATGAACTGATTTGACCTGATGAGACTCACTCACACCTACACACACACTGACACAGTTTTCCTTATCGACAGTCATTCCTGATGTTGAGGTAAAATACTTTGAGGTGAACTTTCAAATTTTATCTATACAGGCCAATAGTAAAATATACGTCACTTGTTAAAAAAATAACTAAATACAGAAACTGGTAATAATGCTACAAAATCTTGTAGTATTTTTACTGTATATATTTTGTTAAATAATACAAAAGGGTGACTACAAAGAGACATGTTATAGTAAGTAATCATGTCCAGTCAATAACACAGAGCCTAGATGTAAAACTGGAGTGCCGTCTGTCTCTGTATTTGTTGTCTGTGTGGTTGACTCCATGTCCCAGTCTGGAGCTCTGCTAGACTCCCCATCACAGTCTCCTTCCTGTGGTTTCTCACTGCTGATTGGTTGATCAAAAGCAAAGTCATCTGAGTCAGTCGGTCTGGATGACACATTTGAAGCTTCTCCTTCGTCCTGGTAAGATGGCTGCTGGGCGATAAAGTCAGACTGGAACAGGGTCTGGATCTGGGTGAGGAAGGGGTCTCCCTCGTCATCTGGCAGGGGCTCCAGGTACCTGGCCAAAGATGACAGCATCTACAGGGAGGCGGTTCAGAAAAGGTTGAATGAGAAAGAGACACAAAAACATTCCATTAAAAGCAGAGTATAATTAATCAAACCATGAATGAGCCCCGGATGAAACAGAGTGGACTGATGCACCGGACTGACCTTCTCCAGACAGGTGAGATGGGAGTCCCGCCGGAAAAACCTGTCCATCTGCACACTCCTGGCCCAAGCACACAAAAATAATAGTTTAGATAAACGCACCAATGGAAACGAGGATCCCTGTCTAGATTCTGCTCTGACACTGGAGGTTACCTTTCTTTCAGTTCCTCTGCTGAACATAAACTTGTCACAGGTAGAGAGAGGTAGAGCACAAGTCTCAACTTGGACAGGGTTATACCTTTCTTTTCCATACGACCTGGCAACTTCGTGTTAAATGTCAGGTGTATACGCGCTGAGGTCAGGTCTTGGATGCCCTGATATAAAATCTCAAAATCCACATTCTGGAGTGGCCTGGCTCACACTCCTATCAGATCTTAGTCGTGTGTGTGGACATGAATCCAGCCACAATACGGAATTGGCAAACAACGTGCTGATTTACCACAATGTTGCCTCCTGTTAGTTTCTGCATTACGTGTTCCACAATCAAGGATCAAAGCATTGGTTGTGGCAGAGGAAGAAAAAACAGTCTAAAGTATGTTTTCCTCATTAAAAACGTTATTCAGCCACTTGGTGTCGAGAGGACCTCGGAGGTGACCAGTTCCCACAAGTGTTTGTTTTGCTCTCAAGACCGTATTTCCCTCTTCACGGCAACCATAAGAACTCCAAGGAATACGCTTTTTGTGTGAAACGTTCACTTCCTCTGCACTCTCAACAAGTGCCAGATGATACAAGTTCTACTACTATATCCAATGCCAGTGCCGACTGCTGAAGTCACATTGAAAAAACAGGTGTAACCTTGCTTTGTTTCAGGATGTGTTCATATCTTGTACTCACCCCTGTGTTTGAGAGTATTTGTGGATGATCCACTGGGCTCTCCTCAACATCTGCTCCCAGTCTGGAATGTCTTGGGAAGGCAAGAAGTCAAACTTGTAGGGCAGCTCTGAGGAGGAGCAGAGACAGACTCAGCCAGATGATAAACTATGATGCTATATATAGACGTTACTGTCCTAGATTGTTGTTTTACTTTTATTCCAAAGGCTACTGGAGTAACCCTTTTCTATATTTTATTTTGAGTCATGTCCATGGCGTGTGTGCGTGGACACATGTGCGTGTGTGTGTCAGACATACTCTGTGGGCCTGAGGGTTCCTGGTTCTCTCTCACCAACAGGCAGGTGGTCTGGGAATGAGGGGAAGGGTTGGCTGGGTCGTATGGACTCACTATCATCCCTATGAAGGGAGCTCCCCCACGTGAAAAATAACTCTGGAACAAGCAGGACAGAAAGTCGGATCACAGATAAACACTTACTGTCTACCATGTACCCATTTTCTTCAAGTTAAGACTGAATAGTTCAACATAAAACAGTGGGACCTCTATCTTAAAAGCTATAGTATGGAACTTTTACAGATAAACACTCACTTGTTACATTCAAATTAATACCAAATAAGTTCAGACAATGATCATTAAGCCTATGACCCGATAAAATTCCATGTTTTGCACTGGTGCTGTCAATGTGTCTGTAGAGATATTCCCTGCATCTTTCTAGGTCTTTAATACAGTAACTTGGTGTCTGGGTGAAGATTAGAAGTACATAGAAACACCTGCAGTGTCCAGGAAAAACTCACCCTGTGAAGTTAAAGTCAGTGTCATGACATGACAATGCATGGTAACACATGTGTTTTCTGTTTTTGGACAACAACGTCCATCAAGGAGTTTGGGTGTCTCTATGAGCCTGATGTGAGCTTCACCTTGATGCCTAAACACCTGGCACCAAGTTACTGTGTTAAGGACCTGAAAAGGTGCAACATTGTTTTCTGGACATTATATCAATTACACAATTCCTGTAGAAATTTTGAATTGAAGTTATAGCATGGCTTATTACTTTGTCGGATGATTCCATGGCTCTCTTAAAGGTTTTTTGTTTTGTTTTGTTTTTCGTTGCACATGAAAACTGAGAGGCCTTCCTCTTAATGACCATCAAGTTCACTGTTCATGCAATATTTAATTTACGGCCACAAGAGGGAGACACATCATTCAGAACAGGTTTCAGGTTCAGAACAAGGTTTGTACTGCAGGTTTCATGTGGTCAGTCAGCAGCACTGGGTCAAAACAGATGAGAGATGAATAACTGATGATGATTTGTCCAGTAAAAGGAACCTCAGTGTTGAAATCAGCTGAGTAAAGGTTCACGAACTTGGACACACAAACATATTCCATAAGAGCACAGTGGACAATTAGGACAACGTAAGCTATTTTACCTGGAACTGGTCCTGCGTGTGGATGTCCCGTAGAGAGGGATTGGGGTGGAAAGTCGGGTGTGAGTGGTACCAGCCCACCACACTGAGGCCCAGTGCCGACAGCATCTCACACGCCTGCGTCTGAGACACAGGGTCCATCTCACACTGCAAACCTGTGCTCACACTGTTACACGGCTCTGCTGCACAGATCTACACTCAGGCGCACACACACACACACACACAGACACACAAACATTTACAATTATTCATCAATCTGTCAATGACCATAGGACTGATAAAGTCTTCACCCTAAACACCAAACTTGTTGCTTCCCACAGCTTCTCCTACCTTCAGTACTTTGCCCTCGTCGTTGAAAACGCCCCCCAACAGGCCGATGACTTCCCCCCGGGACACATGGGCATGCTGAGGACACAGACACAATCACTTTAGAAACATTAGAAAAATTAGACCATCCTTTTGGTGTAATTTGTGAGAGAGACAAAGGATCATGTTTCAACATGAAGAATGTCTTGCCATACAGGTGAGTGCTGGAAAAAAAAAAATCACGGTAAATTAACTTTTAGTGCATACAGCACAATGAAGAACCCTCCATTACTCTAATTAACTAATTACTCTTGCCCTGTCAGTCTGACACCAGGAGTAGTTAGCGTGTACAGCGTACCATGTCCATGATGAGGAGAGCCTCTGCACATACAATAACCTGGAACGGCTCCTGGGAAACAGAGAGAAGAAGAGCTGTGATTTAATACAGATTATGATTACAGATGGGGATAATCAAACTATTCATAAGCTCCTCCTACCAGTCGACCATAAAAAATACTAGTCGGTTCAATACAATAATTTTACATACATTTAATCTGCTCATTCATTAATATTTAACATTTAATGTTGTTATAGGGTAAAATCATCATCAATCATCTGAGTGTTGCAGGGAACCTTTGTTTTTGTGTTGTAGTACCTTTCTATTTTGAACATGTAAGTCATCTTAGACATACTACAGATTAAATTGGTGATGAAAAACCCTGCCTGAAAAAGAGCTGACTACTTTATTGGAAAAGGAATAAAAGAACAGATAGCAACTGACCTGTACATCTTCTCCAAAAGATCTGCAAGGAATCAACTGGAATGGATCGAATGATCTAGAAGAGGAACAAAGTGAGAATCAGAAAAGAGTTTTAAGTTCACCGTGTGAAAGTGCTCCATCTAATCATGAGGCTCACCCTCTGTGCCGAGACATCTTGCAGGGTTTAGGCTGCTTCTTCATCTCCTCTCTTCGCAGGGCCAGCTCCTCTGCGCTCAGATGCTGATGGACACACCACAAAAAAAAGCAACAGTGAAGGAAATGACACACACACACACATCATCCAGCCATCAATACTCTGCTTCACACCTCACACGTGATGTGTGGAAGAGTGTCAGAAACTTTACACACCTCATATGTCTGCCCCTCCAAGTCCCTGGCATCGCACCAGTTTCCCCAGATGTCCCGCACGCGGCGCTTCCTTGTGCGCTGTAAGACACACAACCACACAGCACTTACATCAAAGCACATCGACCTGTAACCGAATCTTTTCATGGCTCTGTGGAGCAACTCCAAAACCTTTTGTTTTTCCCCACTGGCAAAAATGAATAAGGTTTATGGATCCCATAAATCAATCACTCTGCTTTTTAATACATTGCATAATATAGTTAGAAATATCATTATGTGGTTATAACATATTTTAGCATACTAATGAATTTATAAAACATATTTTGCTGCCAAATATTATGGGGGAGTAACAACTCCTACTCCTACTGCTACTACTACTACTCCTACTGCTCCTATTAATAGTTATTATTAATTACAACTAATAACTATTGATGTCACAAACTGACAAAGCCGTTATTAGTCTGCAGTATTTCACCATGTTGAAAAAGAGCAATCAGTAGGTTAAAGTTACTAGCGTCCTGAATGTCAGCGGTGAACAGGGCTGATACTAAGCTAACAATAGCTAGTGCTTTTTTTTTTTTAAATACAGCTTCAAAACTGATCAAAATCCACATCAACTGATAAGAAAGTTACTGTTAAATGTGACAAGAGTCAATATAACTGCCAGACAGTTGGAAGGCAAATTGTTTTGACTCCAGTCATTTTCAAGTTGGACTGGAAATGGGACGGATCCAGAGTCACTCTTTTGGGCATGACATTTAGGTCACTGTTTAGACGCTTGTGGTGAGACGTCAGGGCTGAGTGCCTACCATGCTCTGCAGTCTCTGGGCGAGCTGGTAAGCCTCCAGGGCATCTTTGCCCTCCTTATGCTTGGAGCGGTCCATCACCTTGGGACGATTATAAACTGCCTGCTCTACAAAGAGAGAGAGAAAGAGTTCACACACAAAAATGGTTCAAAGAGTTTTTTTGTTTTTTTTAATTAAGAATCAGTGCTCTTAGAGGCTCCTGACAGTTACCACAGTTGAAGTTGATGGCTCCTATGAGCTCCAGGTAGGTGTGCACTCTGCCGATGCAGTTGACGTCTCCGCAGTTCTTCAGGCCGGGGCGCACTGATGTCTTGTTCAGGTACTTTGGCTTGCTCTTCAACCTGATTAACAAACACGTTTTCACATATTATTCTTGCTTGTCTGCTCATTTGCAGACTTAGAGTGCAACCAAGTAGTGACTGAACATGTGTTTTAATGTTTACCATTGGTCCAGGATGTAGTTTCTAATCTTCAGATATCTTTCAGGAGTCTTGGATGGCCGTCCCTCAAAAAATTCTGGGATAGCTTGTTTCTCGTCCTCAGTGATAGTCTCCATGTCCATCTCTATTTCCTGTTCAGGGGCTTTAAGCTCCTCCTCTTCCTCATCCTCCTCACCCTCCTGGTCTTCCTCTGGTCTATCATTTGGACTCTGATAGGCCTTTTCTCCACAATCTAAAAGAAAAAGCAATCCTTGTCTTAACTACCACAGTGTGATTTCAGAGGAGAAAAGCAAGGAGACCATGAGGTAGATCTCATATGAACAGCGCCTGTGGGTTACCTGCTCTACTGATGCAAGCCTCATCAAGTGGACATTTTTCCTCAGAGCTCTCACACTGGGAGCTCTGGCTCTGAGGTACGTGGTGCTGATCAGTCATCTTCTCTGACTCTGCCCCTGCTCCTTCTGGAGGGTTATTTGGAAGAGATGAGATCACCTCTCCACCGTTCTCGTCCAGTCCGGGCACACCAAGCTCCTCAGAGCAAGGGACTGGAGATAAGAGTTGATGACTTAGTTGAAATGTGGTGTTGTGGCTAGGCTGATCCTTCACCACCTTCTCACTGCTGCTGTCGACCAACGCCAACCAAGCCTCATTCTGGATGGGCTCCACCTGTGTGATCTGTCCTTGTGTGGGACTGTCAGTGTTGATTTCGGTCCCTGCAGACTGTCCCGACTGACAGGACTCCGTCTTGAGCACAGCCTGTGCCTTATCGCCTAGCACTCCATTATCACTCAGGTCATCTGTGATGTCGACCTCCTCATCCTCATCATCAGACAGCTTCTCTATACGGACCGCATTGGCCAGAGCAGATACATGGCTGGAGGTGGACTGAAGAGCTTGTATGTCCTTCACTGCGCCTACAGAGGGAGCTGCAGCTCTGGATTCTGATTTAGCCTGTGAGATTGTACAGATGATGAAAAACTTATTTTGATCATGCATCGTACATTTCAGTGCAACTGAGCTGAAAACACTTAGTGAGAGAGACCAGAATCAGGCATTTAGAAATTAGTCAAGCCTCACCTTGTGTTTGAAATACTGCCTGGCATAGCTCTTGACTTGAAGAACTGTTCGGCTGCCCACCAACTTGGCAATCTTCGTCCACCTTCGACCAAACTGAGCCTGCAAAACACATATGTACACACATAGTAATTTAGGCAATGCAATCACAATACAACTTGTAAACTCTGAAACAGCTACTGTTAGATTTGGTTACGGCATGCATACAGTGTGTGGCAGTTACATCGTAGAGGCAGTCAGCTGAGCTCTGGGATTACATGTTTGTGTGTTGAACATCACACTAAGTATGACCAGTATGGGGTGAGGGAAGCCTACCAGTCCTTCCTCAAACAGCTCCTTCTCCTGTTGGGACCAGCGAGAAGATGTGCCTGAGGCTGAGGCCTTGGTTGGAGACCTGCACAACCAAAAGATACAGGCAGGTTCAAATGTAAAAAAAGGAGGTATAGTAGGGTTCTGCTTGAGAAAATGTTGGAGGATAAACGGACTTACTTCTTGACTTTGGACTTGGTGTTAGTGTCATTGCGCCAAACATTATTAGGAATGTCTTTACCTGTCAGATAATATCTACAAGTATGGTTTAGGATTAACAGCTTTAACAAATGAAAACACAACACTGGTACAGAAAATAAAACAGCTACATACAGACTCTAGTCAGATACTGTCGTGCAGCCTGTGAATCAGCAAGACTTGACCCCTCTGGAAAATTTGGAAAGCCCATTCAGACTGAAAAGACCCACACAAAAACACTTAGACTGTTTGAAAATACTTGGACACTCTCACATCAAACCCCAAATGTTGAAGGACATTTACTGACAAATACTCGAAGAAGTTTCTGATAGGGAATATAATGACTATGTGCAGGCACTGAAAATCTTCAGTTTGATTAGACAGATTTAATAAAGGAGAAGTCTGAAAAAATTAAGAGCGGAAGATCAAAGGTTTACAAACTGATTTACGTGCTGGCTCCACTGAATTTAAGATGTGAATGATAGTGAAAATGACAAAAGCATGGGTCTTTAGCCGGGTTGCGCTGTTTTGTTTTGTTTTAAACATAGTAATAAACACGACAGCAGCTACAAGCCTCCAGTCATCAAGAAGGAGGTACATATCCTGAGCCAACATTATGAAACAAGAGAAAGGCAGCTTTTCAGTTGAACTTTTGCACTTTCCTTTGGCTGCACTTCGGTTAACTTTCTCTTTTTAATCCTTTCTTTTTTACCGTTATTTTAAGTCAGCAACACAGTGGTGCAGTGGTTAGTTTGCATGTTCTCCCTGCGTCCACATGGGTTTAGACTGGGAGCTCCGGTCTCCTCCCACAGTCCAAAGACATTCATCCAGATAAATTGGAGATACAATAATTGCCCTTAAGTATAAATGTGTATGATTGTTACACTTAACCACCTAAAATCTTCATGGTGTACTTAATGTGTTTAGTCACTGCAGGACAAACTAACCAATGAAACCTTACAAACAGTTAAATTATTTAACTCTTTCTTAGATTTTATTGATAAAATTGTAAGTGAACCGGTCTGTCAGACAGGGTTTGGGGGTTCAGCATGGTTAATCTGTGACTGGGATGCAGATCAGCGGTGATCAGCTGACCACAAATCACTAAATATATCATTATTCAGCAGCAAGGCCTCAGAAATACTATTCTGATAAACTGTAAGTCCTGTTTGCATGTGGTCACAGGTCGGGCCTGGGCAGCATGCTGTCTGAAGGCATGTGGTGCATTTGTGGCTCTGTGAAAGGATACTGTTCCTCCAGCAGCATCTTCTCTATCACCTCTCTGTTCTCTGCGCTGATGGAGCTGTCAAGCTCCCACGGCTGCAGGCAGGAAGGACAGACAGCGGGTCAGTCAAAAACACAAATGGTGACCCACTAACCCTGAAGGGAGAGCCTCAAAATCCCGTACCAGTATGCCGGTGCTGGTCTTCCACGCAGACTGCAGGAACTGGTCCTGGAGCAGCCCGCCTCCCTCCAAACCACTGGAACACACAGGACAGCGAAATGTACACCTGCCCCATCATCATCATCATCATCATCACAACAGGCACAATACATAACTGAGCAGGAGTCATCTGTGTCTGACACTGGAGCCAGCCCGCCTTCATAGTGGGGCAGCAGCTGGGCTGTGACCCGGACGGAGTCTGCACGAGAGCAGCTCGGACTCGAGCTCGTGACACACTGGGCACAGAGATGAGAAGGCGGCAGGCGACCTTACCCGACAGAGGCGTCAAATTCGTCCCCCTCGATATCAACATCAACTTCGTCCGTCATGTTGTTTAGGGATATAGCCGAGCCAACGTAACTACGTATCGAGAGCGTCCGCTGGCTGGAATCACTGCACACTTCTGCTTACAGCGACACCGTGTGGTGGGGGGTGCAACTTAAACATTTAAAACGTGAGCATAGCCCTGTTGGAAGCTACGGTGATTTTTTTTTTTAAATCACAAAGTACAATCGATGTTCATACTTGAGTATCCTTGGTTTTATAATAATTTCTAATAAGTATTGTAATTGTATTTATTGAGCACTTTTCCTTTTCCTTGCTTGACAATGTGAGATATTTTAAAAGAATAACAAAAGAATAATATCAAGGTTAAAGAACAGCTGCAAGAGCTAAACTTGTATATACACACAAATTAAAAACATAAGAAACTTTAGGGACAATTACAAGAGGTTAAAAAAAATTACCAGCATCATATTGTTCGATGCTGCACCCTGATGTGCTCTTCCAACCTCCAGCTTTTGGTCTGGTAGAATAAAAATCATATACAGATCCCATTAAAGGTAGTCTTTGGTGAATGGCATTTAACAGTTTGATTATTGGACTTTTATTTACAAAAGAAAGCAGCAAATAGCTACATTGTGCTGTGTGAAAGAATGAGGGAGAGGACTTTGTGATTTGTAGTCGATCAGCTGATCTATTATGTAATTTGAATTAATTCATCATCCAAAGATTGTTGTTTGCATAATTTTTGATATCACTTGTTAACACTGCCACCGCTGTAGATTCTAAAAGCTAACCACAGCACAGTGGCGTTGCCCGGTGTGACTGGTTTCCTCTGACCTCAGTAGCACCATTTCCGACAGCACTTAAAAGCAGCATAGTAAATGGCAGCTGCTTGACCAACAAGAACCAGCCAAACTATATGGACAAAAGTACTGGGCCACACTGGGGCACCCCAATAAAGGCATGGTTGGGTGAGCGCCAAAGTGGGATCTCTTGTGATGCCATTGATGAGTCAGGATTTCTGTATGTAGAGTTTACCTGCCTTATCTGGACCCATAGCTGCAGTTGTTTTTTGTTTTTACCCTTTAAATGTCCTCAGAAATTTATGTAGGCCTGTTTTCAGATTAGTCCTTTCAAGCTTAAGCCCCAGGACACACCCATACTTCACAGGCTAGACAGACTTAAAAGCCATGTTTGACCTGGTGTATTGCACTCTTACCATATATGCAGACAGAATACAAGACAAAGACCAAATGAAAGACAACAAAAAAAAGTTTTATTTAGAAATTCACAGTTTCTAATGGCACTACATTTTTTGTAGTTACACTCACTCCCGCTCAAAAATACTGTGCAGCTCTTCAGAGTAATCACAGAGAGATAGAGGAAAAAATAATAAAAGAAATGCCTGAAAAGACAGCACTTGACATACAAGGTAGAATAGAAAAAACAACAAAAGGCATGAGGAGTTATACAAAGTGCACACTGAGCTCCTGGGCTTTCTCATCAAGGGTCAATCTCTCTATTCACTGTGTTATGGGACAAGCGGATTCAGAGTAGTCTCTCTCATAACACAGGCAAACACACAAGAGCAACGAAGAACCTCACTCACATGCATACAGGTTTACACACTCGCACACAAACATAAGATCATACACATTAAAAAAAAAAAGGGTCATGATTTGCTGGGTGTGGGGAACATACAGTCACATTAAAATAGTGTTCCAATCCATGCACGTCCTCGCTGTGTTCCCTTTATTCAAGACGACCAACTCATGTCCTACTCCTCAGAAACCACAACGTTTCACTCAAGGTGGGGCCAAACAGTCAAAGAACATGACAGGTGAATAAAAGAATGAATGAGTGAGCGAGCGAGAGTTAAGAAACGTCAAAAAGCGGCTAGTCAGGAAAGCAGGAGTGTGGACCAGTAAAGCGTTTCAGTCTCCTAATGGGAACTAGAGTGGTTAATAAAAACAGGCGCACTGGATCAGTTCTTTCCACAGCCACTAAGAAATGCATGCAGTGGGGGTCAGAGGTGACTGTGGTGGAGACAAATGAACAGAAAAAAGAAAAGGGGACTGGAGGTTGGTCAGCAGAGGTAATTAAAGTCTAACAGGAGTGTAGAGTTTTGGTTTGCATTTTTTTTTTTCAGTGTCTCAGTCTAAAATCCATTTACCAAGCCTTAAACCAGACAGAGCTGGTCAGAAATCGCATACAGAAGCAAAAACTATCAGATGCTTCCTTTTCCTTAGTTTAAAAAAAACCCTCATACCCCTTCTTCATATCTCTAACTTATCATATATACTCATTTATAGCTTTAAAATGAATGCTATCTTAGGTCAATCAGGTTCTCTCTCTGGTGAGAACAGGATGAGGTGAAGTCAGTCAGCTCGCCTTCCAACAAAGGAAGGACAAAAATACACAACCAACCTGACTTTAGCCCAGTATCCCTTTCCACTACTTCAGCATCTCTAAAAACATACAAAAGTAGCAGTCTGGAAATCCTTATTACCCTCTAAGACATAGTCTTAAAAATATTACTGTATTATTTTGTTGGATGTATAAGCTGTAGCGCAGCATTGAGGCAAACAGATGGGTGTTACAGCTTCAGAGCCCAGGCTATCCAGCCATTTGCAGCAAACAATAAATCACAGAAACTCAACATGTAAAAAACATAAAACTAAAGTGTGGATGAGCCATCCACCATGACCATTACATCAGTACCTCTTTGTGTACTTTATTGCATTATTTCTATGTAACAAGCTCACACGGACATACTACTACAACACTGCAGGACTGGGAGACTGAGAGGCCAGGACCTGCACAGTTCATATACAGGACACATCTGTGGAATTTAAATAAATAAATAGATAAATAAAACTGGTCTCTCTGTGTCCCCTGCAGGGTTTCAGTAGTGTGAGTGACATTCTGTAAACATTCAGCTAGACATGTGCTCTTACATTGTGCCCTTAGAGACAACTCTTCCCATCCATACAGTTCTGAGGCATAATTCAGCCTGACCACAAGGGCAACCATCAGCTGAGAGCACGGCTTATTTATGGATGAGAACAAGAAGAAAAACAGAACTGGCCTCTAGTCTGCTTAACCCTGTTTGACCTGTCACACAGTGTCTACCAATAATACACAACCTCTCTTCACGTGTTGTGGATATGCGTTTGTATACACGGACAAGGTTTTTGGGCCCAGCCCAACCTCCATCGACAGGATGAGCGTTTCATTGTAAACTAGGCAGGATTTTCAAGACTGCTGCTATTGTATTTGCAGTGTGGGCTAAAGTGGGATGCTAAACATAACCACATCCTCACTGATTAACTTTGTACTGAATGCCTTTCTTCATTCAGCTCTGACGGGTGGCTTGGAATAGTCTGGCAGAGAAAAAGAGCGGTCTATGTGAAAGCTCAACACCCTGGTCCCGCAAAAACAACTGTACTCGTGTTAGGTTAGAACAGACAGAATGCACAAAATGATGGCAATGAAGACAGAGGGAAAATGAGAAGGACAAGACAAGTAGGTAGTCATGCTCCACAGTTCTCTCATAACAGATTTCATCCTAGCAGAGCAGCTAAATACTTCTTGAGGCCCCCTTTGACGTAGGGAACAAGAGTTGGGATTCACTCCAGCTAGCACCCCTCCTCTCTGTGCTCTAATTATTGGGTGTGGGGTGTGGGTCATGGAACAATGTGCTTATCCAGTAGAAAACAGCCCATCCACACTTCAAATGGGTTTGACTTGTCTTAAAGTTTCACTCCCCACCATAGTGTCTCTCTGTCTGAAAAAAAAAAACATGAATAATCCTTTGAATTTTATGTTTTATCATTAAAAGGTCTAGAACAGATATAAAGGCACATAACCGTAAACAGGTCTCTGATAGGAGGGGCTATAGACGTCTTCAAAGAGTGGATGATGCTCAGCTACCGTCGCCATAGCCACTTCATTTCCACGGTGCGCCAGGAGCTCATGAGAAATGTGGTTCTTTTGAGATGTGGCAAGACCTCATTTCCTCACTATGCCCATCGGGTCTGCTACCATATAGTCTGTGTGAGGGTGCAAATACAGAGTTGGGTACAAGTGACTGAACTGCGCAAACAGTGATCAAAGGTGTGTGTGTGTGTGTGTGTGTGTGTGTGTATTCAGACATGTCCAGTGACAGCTGTCACTCCTATGGTCCCAACACTGATCTCCTTGTTTCCCTTCATCAGCTGCTGCAGGCTGGGCAAAGAGCCAACG
>OMLB01016220.1:47298-58912 GCA_900302555.1 Myripristis jacobus | reverse complement strand
GGTGGGCCGGGACAGGGAAGTGTGGGAGAAGCTGTGAGGGGGGATGGTGGAGGTTCTGCTAGGCTCCAGGAGAATTTGGGCCTCTGGAGTTTGTGCGTCAAGGGTGTGAGTGCTGGGATGTGTGTGTGGGGTGTGCACCTCAACAGAAGCTCTCATCTCATTTTGGCCCTGAAGAGGCATCTCAGGCTCTGGAACTTTCTCTGTGAGGGGAAGGGCCTCCTGAGTGGGTGTGGAGACAGGGACAAGGATTTGTGATGGGGTGTGTGTGAGGGCAGGTGTTTGTGCATCAGTGGGGGTCTGTGTTTGAGTGCTTAGCTGCCGCCGCCGGAGGCTGCGCTGCCTCTCCTTGGCCAGCCTCGCTGAACACCAGCGCTGCAGCAGCTCTGGCAGGGTGGCCATGCAGGACAGTGAGATGGAGGAGAGGGAGGAGAAAGGACAGTACACCTGGCTCTCTCTCCGTCTCCTCCTCGCCTCCCTCCTCATCTGCTCTTCTCTCTCCTCCTCTTCCTCCTCTCCCTCTTCCTCCATCAGGGTGACAGTAGACTGTCTGGGCTCCTCGTCTTCCTCCTCCTCCACTAGAGTGACGATCTGTCTGTCTTCAGAGGAGTCGTCAGATGAGGGGGAGGGTGTGGCAGAGTCTCTGGACAACTC
Organism: Myripristis jacobus; assembly: GCA_900302555.1. Lineage (NCBI taxonomy): Eukaryota > Metazoa > Chordata > Actinopteri > Holocentriformes > Holocentridae > Myripristis > Myripristis jacobus. Next base: position 58,261 of record OMLB01016220.1, on the reverse strand, counting down.
AGAATCCTCCTGGGATGCAGGCTGGCCCGGCTCAGCTGTCTCCAGTCTGAGGTTAAGAAATGCATAATAATTTAGCATGATATTCATGGAGGAATTATTGTTGTATTTGACTGTGTCTCAATTTATTTTGTTTGGAGGGTATTAATAAGTAAATGGTGTAAAACAACACTACATTTTTTGCTATTCTAAATATTTCTATTCTTGTGTTAGTATGATAGGTAAATGTCATTTACATAAAAAAAGTAGTAGTTTTAGAAGATAAATTTTAAAGTCAGAAGTGGAAAAAAGTTTTGCAGTATACAAAAATATATATATTACTTATAAAAATCTAAAGAAAGTATCCACAGGGGAAAAGTGGGTCCCCGGGACACTGAAAAACCACTTCACTGTTTAACAGCAGGACCTACAATATTGTTTACAAATATTTACCATTAAAATAAGAATGATCCAGGCTTCTGTTTGATTTAGAGTACTCAAAAAAAAAAATTTCTTTTGATATGCCCAAACAAGAATAATTCCAAGAATTCAATGTATAATAGTCGATGTAAAACACCTACCTAACTACATAGTTATGTAACTACTACTAATTGCTGCATTAGCTGTGTGTCTCTCTTACGTTGAAGAACCACTGTGGGTTGCAGTGGGTTTAAGGACCTCCGTGCTCCCCTCCGTTTCATTCTGGGCCTCTGCTGAGGAGTTGGCTAGAAGTTGGGCAAACAAAAAACACAAAACCAATTCAGAGCAGGACTTTGATAACTCCTGGTGACAGAGCAGTCTAAGATTACACAGAGCCACAAAACCTGCCAGCAGCATGTTTCTGCAAAACCCCTTGCGGCTGTCAGAGGTACAATGCAGAAGTAAAAACCTTTGCCAACATTCTGTGGTTGGCAGGCCCAAGTTTGCAAAAGGCAGAGGTACTGTCAACCAGTTTGGTCCAGTTAGATCTGCTCTCCCTCCCACACGCTCTGCCTCGCTTATTCTGTGGGTGTAAACGAACCTCTGAACCATCATAACAACAACTGTGCAGGCAGTCAAGTTAAATTGAAATTATGATGGAAACATACTTTGCTCCTCTTACTGGCAACACCAGTCCTGAACAAAAAACTGCACACGTCTCTCTGAAAACAGAGTGCTCATGGTGATTTTTCCACAGTTAACCTTCTTTTCATTTCCTATTGAGTTCCAAAAACCATCTCTTGTTTCTAGTTTAAGGAGTCTTCACATAGCCTATGCAGAAATGTAAATAGAAACTGTGCAAGATCATATAAGCATGTCAGCACCACGTGAAATCTAAGTAAGGGGTGGATTTTTCCTTTTATTTTGCAGAGATGAGTAAATCTGGGTAAGGCCACTCCACTCCCTGTGGGGTACACAGAGCCAGGAGGGGGCATGGCGTCACAGACCCCCCTCAGTTTAATAAGATTCAGTTTCATTGCCACAGAGAGGAAAAAAAAAAAAAACACATAGCCTCAGTTCTGCTGAAATCCTGCCAACAGCCAAATAAACATCTGGCTTCCTCACAAAACACACACACATATACACTGGCATGCCGACATGAATGATGTACATATGCTCACACTTATGAGAAGGATTTAAAAAAAAGAAAAAAGAAAAGAAAGAAAGAAAAACCTGACCCAGTTTTAGAACCAGCTAATTTAAACAATATGTGGTAAGAGATGTTGGGCTTCATCAAACTCAGCAGGCCAGTGGTTAGAAACAGAAAAGAAAAGGGGAGGGGACTGAACACACTGTGGGCACATGGAGGAAGAGAGAAATGGTGCATGCTAATCACTTGGCTGAACCAAAGGTGTCAGTTAACCAATCAATAAACATCCAGGACAAGTATTTCACAATAATATGGCTTCAGACCAGGATGGGTGACTCATGTTAACTGAAATCAATTACAGAGACATGCTTTAACGATGTTTACCTGAAAATTATTCACCGTTCAAAGTTATGTTAGTTTTGATACTGCATTCTGATAAGGTTTGTAGTTTTTCAAAGAACAAAGCAGGCAGAATACCAGTTGCTTCTTTTAAGAGAAAGAATAGGGAGCAAAGGCTCGCCCAGACTTTCTTATAACATCTGACGCCAGAGCTGCAATGATTAGTCAACCGATTCATCAGTCAACAGATTAATCAGTCATTAAAATAATTGCAAAGCAGCTCCGACACTATGAATAGGACTTGTACTGTGTATAGGGCACTTCTGAAAAGTACACAGTGGTAAATGGCCTGCAAGATGGCAGCACTTGTGCACTTTCACTTCTTCCACAGAGGACCTTTTAGTCAAATTCAGTTATTTACAGAACTGAGTCTGGGGCAACTTCTCCATAGGAAACCACAGTTCCAGGAATGCACATAATGCAGCTTTTGAGGAGTAGAAAGGAGAAAGAAGATGAAGGGCAGTGGACAGCAAATACGTGTAAATTTCAAGTTTTAAAACACACCGGAGCAAGAAATTAGTCTAATGCAACCACCTCAGGTTGCCAAAAAGACTTACCCTGTGACTGTATCAAAACTGGCAAATATGGTGTGAAGCTAAAAGCAGTTTGCTATTAATTCCCAAAGTGAACAGCTACAGGTGGCAGCAGTGAAACAAACAACTAAGCAAATCTATTGTGGTTATACCGGTATGACAGAAACCATTAACTGACACCTGAACAGCACCAAATTTAGATGTGAGTGTAAACTGACTCATGTCGCTCCAGTATTTTCTGTGACAGCTAATTTGGCTTTAGTAGCTAGCTCCTTACACACTGTTCCCAAACACTCAATGCCCTAACACTTGCCTGGAACTACCTAGAGCTCACAGATTGCCAGTGCCACATGCTATGTTCAATCAGCTGACGGGGCATTTGGCTGAGACAGGCTACCTGGCTGTCTCAGTTGGCCAGCATGACAGAGCTGACTACTAGCCAGCGACATTTTGACTGATGACTGGTGGCAGCCTGGAGTGGTATGGCCACAAGTAATTTGGCCTGAAGAGAGGTAAGTGCAGAGATGAAAAGACAAAGCCGATGGAAAAAGGCATGAAAAAAAGCAATGAGGAGGGATGAGTACCTTCTGTATGTGCTCCACCGTCAAGCCCTGGCTTGCCGCCAAGCACATTGGCAGCAATGTTGTTGACCATGTTCAGAATGGCATCTAAAGGAAAAAGGTAATACACACAATGAAATTATTTTGAAGGGCATGAGGTTCTTGGAAAGTAAGTGAACAGGCAGAAGCCTCCGGCCAAACTGTAATTAATAGAACCACAGGCAGGCAAGTTTATTTTCCTTTCCTGTTACTCGCCTCCCTTGCAACTACACAGCTTCAATATCCTTTACCCCCTTTCACTGTTCCTCACTTGACCTCTTTCTGAGCCTTTCAGCCAAGTTTAGTTCCTTGTCTCCCTCTCCAATCTTGTCATCCAGGCTTGCCCAACTATGGAAACCCATCTATGTGCTTCTGCTGGTTTTACTGGAAAATTAAGGTTATGTTTGACCCCTGCGAAGATCTGTGTGTGTCTGACCAAAGAAACTGTAGTACACTCTCTAAACCTGCAAACACAGGGGCTTCACTGTGTGCATATGCAGTCCCATACAAGCCAAACTTTACAACATAAACACCATTCTGAGTCTGTGTATACTTGTGATGTCATGTGAGAGTAAAGAAACTGAGGGAACATTCAGCTCTTTCTGCTCCTCCCCCACACCCACCCCCCAAAAATCTCTAATCTTAAGATATATTAACCAGTGGTATTTGCTGTGGGGTGACACACATGAGTAATCAGTGTGCCAACAACCAACAAAGCACATTCGCACATGCTCATGCAATGGATTTGTAAATGAGTAAACTGCATACATCTGTGAGTCTACTGTTGCGTTACATTAAAATATTCTCATGATTTCTATCCTATTCTTTATGACTGCAATAAGCCAACTTTCCCTTGTGAGATCAATCAAACTCATCTTATCTTCTGTTGATGTTAATTGTTTTGATGTGGCTTGAAACAGGCACATACAGTTATTTTCTCTGGGTAAATGCAGCTCTATATGTATGTTTGTAATGTACATACTGGTGGCTGAGCCAAGCAGGTTCTTAGAGGCCTTGTCCTCAGATGGTTGATAGCCAGGTGGATAGTCTGAGGAGAAACACATGTCAGATTACCAGTGGCAACATGTGCAACAGCCTTAAAAACACAGATTATACCACATTCAGCACAATACAATTTTTACACATTGAAAGACCATAAAATTTTAGCACATTAGAAGAATCTATAAAAGGAAGCATCACTGTGTAAGGCTTTCAATATGGACAACAGTCACAAAAATGCTTTGGTGATTACACTGAATGCCAGCAATGCAGCTTGAATCTCATTACAGGATACGTCCATTCATTTTCTTCTATCATTTAGCAATGATACTTTGAACAACAAACTGATACATCTGGAAATTCTTCAGGCTTATATTGTCCAGTGTCCTGGAAATTTGCAAACCCCTGCATGAAAAGGGGCAAAATGTGTATAATTCCAAGACCTGAACAGATCAGCATCCTAAATTAGCAAGATGGCGCCGCTCTAGTGACAGCTTGTTAGAGCAGCTCCTGTTCATGCTTCATATTTTGCTATCCACTTTGCTGCTGTAATGCTTGAAATTTCCCCACTGTGGGACTAATAAAGGAATATGTTATCTTATCTTATCTTACCATAGTCTTCATCCAAGTACTCCAGTCTCTCTGAGGGGTACTGGGAGTCCGCTATCTCCTCATACTCCTCCACCATACTGGTGCCAAAAACCCTTCAGTGAACACAAACACACACGCTCCCACAGTTACCCATGTCCAAGGTCAAAGTGCTTTTGTTACCACACAACTGGTGGGATCTTTTATGGATACCAGCAGCTCTTTAATACACAGAAAACAGATCATATACAAGCAAATATGTAATAAATATGGTCAGCAGGGACACCTCCTGTAACTTTAAGATTGCGGGCTTCCAGTTAATTTTATTAGCAATTATCAATGTTACACTGAGTTCCACTTAAATTTTGCAACACTATAAAAACAAGGCAGAATGCTCCATGACTACAAGCTCCATGAGTACACACGCAATCTTTGGCTATCATGCTATGATGGATATGTACACAGGAACTGATCGGTTCTTTTTTGTAAAGATCTAAGGTAACCAAGCTCCAGCCATTGTCAAAAAGGTAAAAAAAACAAAAACAAAAAACAAACAAAAAAAACAACAAAAACACCACTTTGTTTTTTCGTCTCAGTGCTCAGGTATAGCCTTAACTATAGAGGGGCTCAGCAGTGAATTTCACCTGTGACATTCTTGCAAAGAGGTGGATCCAGCCCTTTTAACCCTAAACACAAGTCATTACAAGTCCCATGAATCCTCTCCCATGGGTGTGTAAGTATGTGGGTGTGCAAATGTATGTGTGTCAAATTTGGGTGATTATTAGTTACTCACTGCATTCAACTCAGCATGAGAAACCAGAGTTACAGGTTGCAATAAAATCATCAAAAGCAAAAATGCACCCTGACTCAATAATGAGCCTGAATGCTCTGACTTTATGTTCAGTTGAACTGAACCCAGTGCAGGCTGGGCTCCAGCCCCCCTGAGTGGCAGGAAAAGCCGCAGAGCTGCAGATAATGTGTGAAACTCAGTGACTGTATTTTAGAATCATTATATGCACAATAATGAAAGACAGTTTAGCAACGCCACAAAACCACTTTGTGAATTGGAGAGGAATATGTGACCAATAATCACCAAGAGAGCTTCTACCTCTCTTGGTGATGTGAGGTTTTAGATGTTGAAATTTTTATTTTAAAGCCAATTCAAGCAGCACATAAACTTGTACTGTTTAAAGCTCTCTGAAAGCCATAGGGCAAAACTCTAATGGAAAGTTCTATATAAAAAAAAAAAAAGGAAAGAAAAAAAAAATGGAAAGGAGCTTGGCCATTTCCTATCTTACCTGATGAGACTGAGGGGGCAGAAGTGCTCTGATCCAAAGTGGGAGAGGAGCTCAACCTGCAAGGGATGAGGAGAAACTGTTTAACTGACAGTGTCCACTCTGCACAACTGAACAACACAGCCAATCCCAACAGTGCAATTATCCCCACTCCATTAACCCATACTCCATAAAACGTGGAAATATTTATACTAGAAATGCCAAGCATCGACAGTATGACCCATATATACATGTTCTACTGGCTTAATATCCACATGCATTAAAAAGATGATTGTTGTGCTCCACCACCAAACCTCATATTACAATGTGCTGCGCATTTTCATGCGCACCATAACCTCTGAGAGTGAGAAGAGTGCTAACCTTTATGTACTTGATGAACATCTGATGCAAGAGGAAGACAGGGACAGAGAGAGAGAGAAAAAGAAAGAAATCAGTAAAGACTGATTCATGCTAAAAGCAGGTTAAGCATCTGCTTACACTTCAGCTAGGCTCTTTTGTTTTCATAAGACAACACGCTGCTGACATATGCTGGAAGGTTGCTCTATAAGAATCTACAGGCAAGATACTCGTGTGAGCTGTTCAATGAGTAGAAAGACAGACAGAGGGATGGACTGACAGACAGACAAGTTGAAGACAGATGTGAGACATCAGAACAAGACATAACAGGTTTACATAGCTTAGATTTTAGTGGCAACCACAACGGTTTACCTAGAAGCTTTCTAGACGCTAATCAGCTTCTATAATCAAACTCCATTACATTGTAATAGAGCATAATAAACACAATCAGCTGCCGCATTCGACATCCACACTCACCACACAAACAAAAAAATATATGTATTATCTGAGCATCAATAGACTGTTTAACCACCTAACACTAACACACGACAGTGAACGTTTAGCTTAAGCAACAGTAAGGGGAGGAGAGAGATGAGACAGTTCAACAAAGCAGAGAGATATGTTGATAAATATATCAAAACATAAACAAATAGTGTGATTTTGTGTTGTGGCCAATAGCATAACCTTAGTGTTAAAACAAATGGGTCTGACCACCATACTGTCTCCTTTCATTACAAAGCAAGCTCTTTCATGAATATATGTCATATACAAAGAGGCATTTCTCTGTCCAGACAAGGGAGGGGTAATAAGCAATGCTGATGGCATGCCTAACTTACCATGAAGTCATAGGAGGGTCCCCTGAGCTTAGTGTAGGACACAATGTTTCTATGTGGCTTAGCTAGGCCTTTTACAAGTAACTCACAAATGACTTCATCATTTATCCTCCCTCTCCTTGAAATATTAACATACAATCTAGCAGCCAAAACGGAAGGGCAGTACCTTCACATATTTGGCATAAAGCTGCTCATCCAAAGGGAAGCTCTGGACGGTGCGCTCATCCCGTGCATGAAAGGTACCCAGCTTTACCCACTTGTTGGTAGGATACCTGCAAAGATTAAAAAAAAACATGAGTAAGGTAATGTGTGTGTCAGTGTGAGGTTTGTGTGCAAAAAACAAGGAGTGCATATACCTGTCACTGATGGACACTAGAAAGTCTTTAGGCGTGGATGAGAAGAGTTCAAAGTTTGCAATGTCCAGCTGCTTCACTTGAATAGGCTCACAGAGCTCGATCACAAACCTGGAGCGAGTGAGACACAGGGAAAGGTGAATGGGAAAACGAACTGGCAGGGACAGATGCTACAAAGAGGTAGTTGTATGTAGAATCAACATATTGTATCTAAAACTGAAAAAAAAATGTGTCATAAAAATATACCAGAGGTGTATGTAAGTTTATTAGTGCTCACCAGATTTTGTTGCTGCAAGGATTTAGCATGTAAAGGTCCATGTTTTCCATGAGAATAGCTGAAGTGCTCTGAAACAAAACAATGAAGTGAGTGAGTGACACATAAACCATGAGAGAGAAGGATGGCATGGAAAATAGTCGAAACACAGGGCAGCATCAGGGACATTTATGCATGCATTTATACATTTGACATTTTCATCAAACAGTCTTGGGAAAAGTGTTCACCTTGGCCTCGTTGTTAGCTGAGAGTATCTTGGCACCACATTCAACAGAGGCATAGTTATTCTTGAAGTTTTTCTGGACCTTCTTTGTTGGGTGTGGGCTGCCGTTGGTTGAGGTATGGAGGGACTGACCTGGACACAAGTGTGATGTTTGGAGCGTGAGGTTAGGAAATAAGTTACTGATACCATCACCCTCCTGTGGTATGATAAGGGTAAACAAGTAACATGCACAGCGTAGCATCTGCCCTCACAGAAGTGTGTGTCAATAGGTTTTAAAATAGGTGAGGAGAAGTGAGGCTGATGTCTGAAACGGACTTACTTGACCAAAAACAAATAAACAAATAAATAATTACATATACATAAACTGGCAAGTATATTAAGCATTTGTGCCTGTGCAGATAATGCCACAAGAGCACTTTTAAGACAAGGTTTATTGTCAATATTCACTATCACTGCTAAAATATTATTAAACCAATAACCCATACAGTATGAACCTTGTTTAATGCCTGTAATATCAAAACATGCGAGTCAAAGAGTGTATGTCAACAGCTGGGTTTCAATCCAAAATGTTCAGAATATTTTAAGTGCACTTGGGGATTTCCATGAAGTACGTGATGCAAATTGTCATGCTGATTATGCCCATGACAGAACATTTACAAGTTAAAGTTCAAATTTATTTAGAGCCCAAAACCACTCCCTCCCTCGCCGCTGCACGGTGCATACAGTAAAATGACGTTAGTTTTACAAATCAGCGGTCTGTATTAACAGAACCATTATTGTAGCTCTTTGATAGTTTTGTGGTAAATGAACAGCCTAGTGATTATTGGTGGAAGGGAGATGATGCACGACACCACAACTGCTCGAAGCAGCATTTCACGGAGTAGCAGATTGTGTCCTCCGTCCTCTGGCTATTTAGTGGATTAACTCTTCACACTTGCTTTACGCAGTTTTTGCCTTTTTCAAGAAAAACATCAAAACGCACGTAGAAATATGGTGATGGAAACAAGGCTAGTGACGGAAAGAACTCAAGTTTGTGTGTGCGTGCATCTGTCTAATCACCACCATCAAACATTCATGGGACAAGCCCATTAGACACGGTAGAAAGCAAGCGTAGCCTAAGAGGTGCACGCAGAGTTTACGCAACACACATAGACACACGCTCCGATGACCACTGCACGTGGCCCGACAAGAGGGAGAGAAATGGAGAGAGAAGAACAGAGGAGGCAGCAGGAGGGAAAAAAAGGAGAGTAAAGTAGGTAAGACAATGCACAAAAAAGGCAAGGAAGAGAAACAGACAGAAGAAACATGATGAGAAATAGATTGTGTGGGCCTCCTTTGTCTACAGAGGCACTGCGGCAAACTATTGTCTCATTACAGTCAATCCACATCTGAACATGATCTTAATAAGGCGCATTGTCTGAGGGGGGCTCTGTGTGTTCCTGCTGGCATCAAACTCTCTATGCATACATGGGCCTATTTTTATGTGTGCTCTTACTTTTCTCCTTCTCCACCTCCATGACTTGTTTTTTCCACTCGTCGAAGGTGGGGATGTCCTCTTTGCTGGGCACTGAAGGGTCCGTTTCCTTGACACTGCTGGCGTCTCCTGCCTGAAACGCACAGAGGGGCATCAGCCATGACTCCTTCAGTGTTGACATAACTGTCACTTATCAAATGTACAATTCAGTCCCTAACATTATTACATATTGATGTGCAAGATCTCTGCTGTTAAGTAATAATCTAATATTCCTAAATATGACCAACATGAATATATCTATTACTGGCATCAGTGAGCCACTAGGTGACACGCATATTAGACGTTCATCTAGCCTGCCGTGAGCGATCGCAACACGCATGTGCAGTCTGGATGGGAAAGATTAAAAGAGACAGTACTAGGTACAGTACACAGTATTATGGATGCAGACAAGGCCTCTCAAGCACAGAGATGCACTGAGCTGTGAATAATATTTTGATGGATTATGTAAGCACACTGTTGGACCACAGGAGCAAGCCTGACCCTAAAAAGCCACCAACTCAGAAAGCCTCTTATGTAAACACCCCTACAGTCAGACTGGAATCACAGCCAGCCACACATGCAGATTAATAGTGAGACTGGAGCACGACCACAGAGGAAAAGTATACAAATCAATCCAAGACACAAAACTCACAAAGCCCTTTGACCCGACTAATACACAGCGCATTTCCGTGAAAACAAACACGTTCTCCTGATGCATTCATCTTTCAGGCTCCCTTCAACCTTGAAAAAAGGTCACTGAATCCAAGCTGACTTAGCAACACACTACGGAAGACCGTCTTGGTATTGTACACAATTAGCTGTCTCTGGTTTTCTATCTTCAATTACTGCACTACATTCTTAACAATGTACAACTAGCAAACTTAAAATGATTTTCTGAACATGCCGGTCATTCAGAGATACAAAGAATCACATAGGATCAGTTGGTGCATTACACATTTGGGGCACAGGATAGGGACCGGATCTGTCTTCCCCCTGGCACACAAAGCGGAAGTGACAAGCAACTGAAAAATTTTGTTTCTCCTGAAGCCCTTGAAAAGTCAACAATGATTACCGTGTTTACATTTCATATCACACACATCATATACGCTCCTGTAATTTCACCAGCAAGCCATTTTACTTCCGCCAATTACCACTTGAGATATCCCTTGTGAAAAAGCCCACTTTTTAGCACTGAAACGTTGTCTATTACTCATGCTTTGTTTCTTTACAAAAGCTACTAGACATTTTACAATTAATATAAATTGCCCTTTCTTAGATAATTATCTTGCATTGTTTTAGTACAGATAAAACATATCTGAAGTCTTGAGCTACTGACCGGCTGTTCTTGGTGGTGGTCGGAAGTGTTGCCTCCCTGGTCCAGCTCAGACAGCCCATGGTCCAACTCCTGCTGCTGCGGCTGCTCATGGCCCACAGGGCCTTGAAGGGACTGGACCTCTGCTTCAGGACCAGAA
>OMLB01016220.1:33503-47278 GCA_900302555.1 Myripristis jacobus | reverse complement strand
CCCGTGGCCCTGCTCTGGCCACTGGTCCTCTAGACCAGCCACATCCACACTAGAGCACAGCAACCGGGCCAATGAGGTGAAGATGGAGGAGGAAAAGGAGATGAGAGGGGAAGAACAGGGATAAGGAGAGGAGGAGAACACAAATGAGTACATAGTAGAGCTGGACATACCTACATACAGTTGGACATCAGAAACAAAAAATATTAAAATATTCCATTCAATATTGACAGTCCTTGGTTGTGAGCGAGCAATACGATGGAAAAAGAAAGGAAAAAAAAAATCTGAGGAGAAGTAGGAAGGGAGCAAGGCCAGCGGTCGATGGTTGCGCGTAGCAGAGAGGAGTGGCGGTTACCTTGATTACCTGTCTCTGTGCTTTGATTGGCCGCTGGGGGTTATTAACTCACCTGGAGAGAGGGCTGCCAAAAGGGGAGTTTTCACAGGTTGCCAGTTTGGGGGGAGTGACCCCGCACTGTAAGCCAGAGAGCACAGCAAAGACAAAGCTGTCTACTGGGGGTTCATCTCCAGCACTGGCAACCCACACTGCACTGAGGGAAAGAAAGGACACGCCGTTTACCACAGCTCCTTACACTGGGGAGGGAAGAGAGGGGAGAGAGATGTGGGAGGAGAGGGAGGGACGGGGACAAGGAAGCCACAAGAGAGTAAGGAGTGGGAGAAGATCTACAGGGAGTGTGGAGAGCGCAGGAGAGGAGAGAGAGAGAGAGAGAAAGCAAGAGAAAGGATTTGGAGAGAAGGGGTGGAGAGGTGGCTAGCCGGTCGGGTTCTTGATTTACAGGGCCTAAATTGATGACTGAAAAGTCCGGATGATGACAGCCATTTACAGTCAAGTCGAATGCACAAGTAGCCTTGGACACTTTCTTCTTGAAGATTCCAAAGAGACATCAAGACTAATCTTGGCAAAAATATTTGGAGTTCCACGTCCTCACGGAAAAGTTCCATTGCAGAGAAAGTCCAATAGTAAAAATAATGAGGGTCATTCTGCATGAGCAGTTCCATGAAACACTTTCACGTTTGGACGACCAGTTCCATGAATAGTGACTTGAAGACCATCCAAGGTATCAGACCAACTCTCCTTCGAGCTTCTCTTTCAGTCATTTACGTTGATTAAATCATAAAACAAAAATAATTCAAACAAAAACAACTGAAGGGAATAAAAGTGGAGCAACAGAATATTCAAAACATGTAAAATGTTTGACATGACAGTGCTTACTATACATGGAGTAGATTGAAGTTGGCTTTAACCATTATTAAGAGTAACAGATATTTATACGCACATCTAGAGTTATAATTTGAGTTGTACGATGTGACTCTCCGTCTGTAGTTATAGCCAACCTCTCACTAAAGCCAGAGACCCAGGGTCCCTGGTGTGATGAACTTTATATGAGCTTACCCTGTGTGGGCTGGGCTGGCACTGTGTGAGGTAGGTGTGTGTTCGGCTTCATCTAAGGATGGGGAAGGGGCTGGAGTTGAGTCCAGGCTGGGATCAGGAGCCGGGACGTCACTGGAGATTTCTGCAGGGGCTGGGGTTGGTGGTTCTGTGGATGCTTGGCCCTGTGCTGAAGCTGCAGCTGGGTCAGCAGTAGAGGAAGCTGGTGCTTCCTGGTCATGGTCCTGGTCCAGGATGTCAGTTGGGAGATCCACGTCAGCTTGGACGTCTCCGTGGAGTTCTGGGTCGGCGGCGGCAGGGACAGTATCAGGCTCTGGTTCAGCCTGAACCTCCACCACCACAGCCTCCTGTGGATTCACAGTCTGTAGAGACAAAGCACAATACCACTCACACTTAACAGGATGAAAAACTAAAACATGGAATTATAGTGCCACCACCATTTTTCTTGTGAAGCGTTTGCACATCATTCCCAAACTTTCATGTCTGTAGCTCATTCCAGCTCACGGTAATTTGAGCCTCGGCAGAGAACAAAAAATAAACCCGGACAAAAGAAAATCCCCATTTTTAATAGTGTTTACCATCCCTTCAAAAGGTATTCAGCTGAACCAAGTGAACTCCGTCTTTCTCCTGACAGATAAGAATTTAATTATGATTCAAGCTTGAGGCTCTTGCACTTACCTTGACTGTAGTTCTGCAGCATTGGGTCACTGGTTTGAGTAGCCAGTGCTCATGTGAATAAATATAAATTTAAATGAATGCTGGATTGCCCAGATGGTTTAATAGCTTAGTGGTGTGAGGTGTTACCTGTTCATTATTATCTTGGTGTGTGTTGTGGTGTGTTGCCAGCTGCTTTAGTGCAGCTGCTCTCTCCGTCTCCAGTCCCACGTCGTAGGATGTGTGTGTTGTCCATTCTTCTGCCACCTGAGGAGGGAAAAAAAATCCCGGAACAATTTTACACGTCATCATGCATACCACATATTTGAATACAAAGGTAAATGTTAACAAAGCCATTACAGCCTGGGAAATGTCAATATTTGACAATGTTGAAGTTTCTATTAGCCTAAACCTGGCCTTAATCCAAATCTAATAGACCAAGATTAATATTCAAATTGCAGGTCAACACTGGTAAGCAATCAAGTTGGATTAACAGTCATGACAGAGGATGATGAAGTGCTTTGAGAAGCACACCGCACAGACCTTAGGCAACAGGAGGATGAGTTTGCATCTCAGGTCATGAAATAGCCTTTTGTTGAAGGGACAAACAAAGAATGTTAAAGGGCCACTGACAAACTGACAGGCCTGTTAAATCGCCCTGGCACACCCGTTTGCTGCTGGACCACAAACAATGACTTCCTGTCTTCTGCGTGCGGGCGCACACACACACACACGCCTAAATTCTCATTCATTCTGTCCCAAACACACACATATGCAAACAACATATGCAAAACACATAGAGAGGGTCCATTCACAGAAGCTCAGGGATTTAACATTTAACCCAAAACTAGCTCTGACCAAGTATCGGCCAGCCCTTCTTTCCTGGAGCTTGCTACTCTCTGCTGAGCCGAGCCAAAGAGGCCCAGATTTGGGATGGTGCAGTTTGGGATGGTATAATATGGTGAAAAATCAGTCATAAGGTTTTATAATTATTTGAAAAAAGTTACATAAAGGATGGGAAATCAATTACAATTTTAGAATTAAATGTATTTTCCACATTATTGCCTATTAGAATTCGCAATAGCTGCCTCTCGAAATGAAATAACACACCAACTTCCTTTTGAAAATTTGAATTTGGATAGGGCTTAGTGCAAAATGTTACCTCACCACTCAGACACCTAGCTCCAGCAGCCAGTCAGCAACAGGAAGACAAAAGTATGAGGAAATGCTGGGATACTATGACTTTGTGCAGATTAGATTATATCATTTTAGTGCACTAAAAATGTGAACAACACTAGTTTATGGTGAAACTGGAATACAACTGTTCCTATTTTGTCATTAGCCTTTTTTGACTGTTAATGACACATTTATATTTGATCCCCTACCAGCTCCTCATTTAATTAAGCAACTTGTCAACAAGCTGAAGACATTTCAGCTTTCCTGCACTGCCTGGATTTGACCACGCAAGGATGGAAACTTGGATGGTGATGTAGAAGATTCTGTTATTAAAATGGATGGGTTTGACCTTTTGGCAGCCACTTTTCCTCAGAGTGGTTCACCAATTGAATATCAATCTTTTCCAACTGGACTGGGTAGCTGTTGAGGTATTCAAAATGCTCGCACATTGCTGAGTTATGCCATTTTTTGTTGTATGTAAGGCTGTGATAATGTGTCCTCTCTGTTACCTAATGTAGCCCCCGCACAAAAACCAAACATGAGTCACTCTAGCAAGAAGCAATCTCCTGAGAACATACAGCTGCATTCGACAGCATATAACCATAGCCAGGATACCACAGCGTGGTTAGATAACCAAGGAGTTTTTAAGTGCAATTTACAGAGACACCAGTTAAATCACTGCATCCCTTGCTCAGAGGACAGCTAAGACAGATTAGTCTCCCACCTCATTCAGCCATTAAATGCTGTGAAAAGAACAGAGAAAGAGCTAAGAGCTGGGAAAGGTTTTCCTATTCTGAACTCTAACTCCACAGCGCTGGCCCTGACCTGTAACACCACCATTATGACTATGTTTATACACAGAAGTCCAGGGCACTTCTGATAACCTTTGACTTGGCTGGTTACTCAGTCTAAATGGCTCATGCTAATGTCACTGACTTGTGTGACTGACCCTGCCTCAAGCAACAACCACGAGTGAAAAACAATACAACAAAATGACCAGTTGTGCAGAGATAAGGTGAAAAAAAACAGATGTTTTCCTCTTAAGTCAGTAGAAGCTCCTATCTTGTTAAGAGCTGCAAAAGACTTGTAATCCAATGTACTTGTAATCTAACATAATCCACAGCCTGTCTTTGATGACCCAGATCTCTCACGTAGTCCTCCCTGATAATTCACCAAGTATCTATAGCAGCCTGACCTCTCTCCCTGTCCCTCTCCTTTTCAACAGGGGTTAATAGGTCACCAACGTTCATGACCCAACTCCCACTACTGTCCTGTTAAAGCTCTGCTTAACAGTTTCTAGTTGGTGCAGTTGCAATTTTTACAGAAAGTTTAGTGGTTGGTATTGACAAGGTTTGCGTATACAATGGAAGTCACATCACGGTTCCTGTCCTTGATTCTGGATGGTTGAGTCACGCCAAAGCTGTTGCGTAATTCCAAATAAACTGTAACCACATAACTACTTTAAAACATTAATGCACTGAACAAAAAGCATCACACTTTCTGGGACTACAGCTATATTTATATATTGCAAAGTGACATCATGTAATTATTACTAATGAAAAAAAGTCCAACATGTGTGTTCTTTGTTACAAAAATGTGTTCCTGTTGGTTTATCAAAGTAATGAGCCAAATCAGGTTAGGCTTCAATGTGCATTTGGAACACCTAATAGAAATGATAAGGCAAGAAACTGCAACAAACCTTGTGCTGTGTGGAGTCCTGCTCCTGGTTGTGGCTGTGAACATCGTTGTCCCCAGCAGACTGACCTGGACCAGACAAGCTCTGCTCTGAACAATACACATGATGACTGGGGAACCTGAAACACAAACAGGGAGAAATTGGTTACCACAATATAATATCAAAATAATGTGAGTGTCATGTCACTTTTAAAGATTAGGGCTTTATGTAGCTAAAAAAAAATAATGGAGGATAAACTCTGTTGTAAAACCATGCATCACTTCCTGCCTCTAGAAATCAATGCTAGAAATCAATGATGAAAGATTGTGTAAATATGGCACAATGCCAGTTGATGTATTGCATGCTGAGGCTGTGTGATGTCACATCCTGCACAGTCAGAGTGCCTCCTTCCCCTAAGGGGGAGGACCGCTGACACGTGCTCTGTGGGCACAGGCACTGAACGTAGGAGAGAGCTGAGGGCTGCATGTGCGTGAGTGAGGGAGGAAAACCAGAGACACAGAAGGAAAGGAACAAAAACAAGGGAGAAGGAGAAAAAACAGAGTAACAGGGTGGCAAAAAGCTAGACCGGGGACAAAGCTCATATCCCAGTGTGAATAATTAAGTTGCCTCTTGCTACATGTGCATTCATCCACACCCTCATTAAGCAAAATAAACTCTGCAATGGAGTTTGAGCCAGTTTTCCTAACTTGCTCAGTCTCTCCATGTTGTTTCCCTCCCTTTTCCTCACCTTTCTACCCATGTGTCCAGAGGCTTAGCAAGGTCCAGGACATTGTTGCACCTCTGTAAGCCTTCTCTTGTTGTTAAGCCAATATTGTTTCAACACACAAGTCCTCTGTGTGTGTCTGCATGCACACAGAGGTCTTGTTACAGCTCCACGGTAGCCTCCTGCTTTCTTCAGATCTAATGTACTTGTTGCTATTTCCAAAGTTACACATTGCCCACTGTCAGTAATTGTATTTAAAAAGGTAGTCAACCTTCACATGCAGTCTGTCCAAGGCCGAGTGGGCAAAAGTGAGGAGGAGAGGCCTGCAGCACAGGCTACATGTGTCTTGAGGACAACGGGGCACTGTAAAACTTTCAACTTTGCAATACAGAACTGCTGGTTTTGTACTCTAGATACAATGTCTGAATTTAGAAGTGTGTGTGCTCCAGTGAAAAAAAATGTCACCACAGAGCCCTGACACACATACACTAAGGCTACAAAAAATAGACTAAGAGATGAGAAAGCCTATGAAAAATAGCAAAAATGATAAAGAAGCAAAGGAGATGACAGAAGACAGGAAGGGCAAAATAATGGTAAAGGAAACCAATAGATGAAGAGAGTGACAGAAATAGCTGGTTCCCTGAAATCAAGACTAGAGGGACGCTACTGAGTGTGTGTGTTTGTGTGTTCTCCTGTGCTTCGATTGCCTGGGAGGAAGGGAGAAGAAAGCCAAACTGTGAGGTCTGTCTGAACATGTTCACTCTGCCATAACGCTACCACACTCATCATCCCCTGCATCTAAACAACTTCTGTCAACTTTTAACTCTGTCAGTCGGCAGACTGATTTGGAGCTGTTATGCCAACCCATCATAAGCTGATTGAGTTAAATTGAAAAGAGCCAGCTTGGAACAGAGAGATCTTTTCACACACCTTAGCCCTCAGGGTCAGGCCAGCAAGATCAAACTTGGATACTCAAACTGAAAACTAAGTTACTTATTCAGTGTTGGTACAACTATGTTCTCTATGGGTACAAGTGTGCAGAATCACAAAGGCAGTGAGATGTGCATCACACCACCACCACAATGTGTAAATACAAAGTGCAAAAGCCAAGTTTGGAGCGTGATAATAGCTTGTGCAACTGACTCATTTCCAAAGACAAAAACCCTCTGATAAACACGCCATGTGATCCTGAAACCGGAGTGGTTCTCCTTGACCGGTCAAATATCAATGTCAGGCCAGAGAAGAACACATGGGCACTCGTGTTATCGCCCTGTCAACCCGGCTGTCAGGAGGGAGATGAGCAGTGAGCCCGCACGCTCACAATCACACATACACACACCCATCTGTGAGAGTTAGCGGCCTGTCAGTCACAGGCTTTACATAGCAGCCTTTACATCTGTTTTCTGTTCATTAACATCTGAGGTGATCGGATGATGAGATCAAAGATGTCAAGAACCTCCATCTAACAACTCATTTGCAAGAGGATCAATAAGATAAATAAGATAGTGACACACAGCTACTCCTGTTCAAGTTACTACGCTCTTTGCCAAATAACGAAAATTCCAGTCTGTGATACTCTTACACATTTATATGTGAATTTACAACATTCAGGGTGATCATAACTTTTTTCCCCTGATGAGTGTCAGTTTATGATCCACTTTCCCTCATGTAGACTACTTCTACTTTGCAAAATGGTTTCCTACATTTCCAAACATGCCTTTCAATAAGCCCCAGTGAACTCACTGGATTTGTTGGATGTAGCAAAGTTTTACGAAGAGGTGGAAAGAACAAAAAACAATAACAACAGAGAGTGAGTTTCAAGAGTCAGCCCCTTATAACACAACACAACGCATCATGAGGCTGTGTTACACTGTGGGCTATTGAGACATTTGCTGAACGTCAATGCAAAATGATCAATCTACTGCTAACCCAATCCTAATGTTTAATGTTGATATCTAAGACTGATGAAAACTTAAACAATGTTGATGCGCTGGACACAGTGTCAGCTCAGGATGACACGGTGTCTCTTAGAATTTGGCACTTATCTATGGATAAAGAAAAACTACCAAACAAAACAGACCAAACAGTACAAAGGACATCGCCAGTAGCTGTTTCTTTTGGTAACATTGGTAAAGCATTTTAGGGTGGACTTCTTTTTCCTTTTCTGGAACCCTCACAATCCTTCAATGGCATTTCACAACACAAGCCCTGTGTGCTGACCTGGTTTGATAAAAGCATTAGCACTGATGGCCTGCCTCATCGTTGGAACACATCCCTGCTGATGGTATGAGCTGTGCGCACACTTTCGTAGGCTGTAAATGCCTCATAATACACATTCTTAAGATGGCCAGTGAGGGAAAACTGAGAACCATGCAGTGTAAAGATACTGAGGAGTAAATATGAACTGTGGGCTAATATAGGCGCCAGCTAAACTTAGAGGCATATCTTTGAACTATGATGCGTTTCAAATGTCACACAGCCTACATGTGGAAGAAAGGAGTTATATGCTTGTGGGTGGTGAGATCTGGTCAGACTCAACTCAGAGTTTGTGGTCACTGGCCTTTAGACAGGAAGACTGACCTCCCGACCGCTAGCACCTCTCAGGAAGATGATATGGAAGCAGGACGGGGTTTCTGACCCATTTTACTATCAGTTAAGCAATCAATAGGTTATGCAATTAGCTGATTAACTTTTCAAAAATGCATCCACTGTACAACACATAAGGGATGGTAATGGATGGAGTCCATGGACTTTAACCATTTTGTTCCAGTATCTCTGTATAGATTTATAAAAGAGCAACCAACTGGCATTTAAGTATTGGTAACCTGTGTATCACTGAGCAATTGCTCAAGTGCTGACTACACAAGTGATAAAGTAATCACATTACCTGCTCAATCAATATCTACTCTTTGCCTCCAACAGGATCAATTAAACCAAGACAGACAAAGGTCAAAACAAGTTACACAACATAAAAAAATGACCAAGGTGTCATGTATCAGTGCTCTTCAACCTTTCAACAGCTACACCCGCATTGTTGTACCCTCCCTATGCATGTGGACTCTTTCGCCCAAAACAGATGCACGGAGTGACAGTACTTTATGTACACAGAGCCACTCACTGTAATATCGAGGAACTTGGAAAGCGGCACAGATGGCGTGATGTAACGAAGTGACAGTTAATATCACTCAAGTTTCCTGGCAGCCAAACTCTTTGGCCCGGCATCATACGTACCCCTCGGCTGCCTTCCAATCTCTCAGAATATTTTAGAGAGCTTCACCCCTCAGTAGTCCAGATCTTTAAGACTTACAGTGATTCAAAGCTCAGCCTGCCTGCACATCTGATACACCCAGAGACAAGCAAGACAAAGGAGAGGAGGAGACTAGAAGATTGTCAGACAATCGGGGATAACAGCTTCTTACTTGAATCAAGAAACAGGAAGTGTAAAGTAGAAATAGCAAAGCAGAATAGTATGTATCCATGTAGAATCATGTGTATCCAAATTCCATGGGAATGTGGGTCATTCATGACATTGAAATGTTTGGATGTGCAGAATATGCATGAAAACACTTGAAGATATTCAGGTCCCCCTTAAATGGCCATATATGACTTCTACTACCTATAAAAACAGAACATCTTAAATGATGACATCATCCTGCACTAGTGGGTGCAAATTAAAATTTCAACCAATAAAACCTTCACATACCTTTAAACACTCTCGCTCACCCACCTAACCCTTTAAATAAAATTGTTGCTCTCCCAAACTGATATCCTGTTGGTTTACACTTCTCTACCTTCTCTGCACTATGTCTCACCCAAACATCCGGTGTCAACAGGAAGTACATAAAATAAAGAAAGTAAGGAGTCCATTTCATGGGGTCTTAAAAACCAATGCAGATCAGTTATTCTTACATATAGAAAGAATGGTTGTTTGACCAGTGAGATCAGAAGTCTGAGATTTGAAAAAGTACTTGTGCATCTAACAGAACTAGTTATATCGTACCCTAACCCTAATCCTAGAAAAATATCTAAAAATAATAACTCTAAATGAGGAAAAGGAAGAGCAGAGGGTTATAGGATTTTCCCTTCAAATGAATGAAATATTATAGATGTACGTTTGTTTTGTACATGAAGCTGGAAAATACTATGCAAGTGTGAGACAGCTTTCACTTCGTTTCTCCATCTGGTATGCACACAAGTTGTGAGAATGATCTACCAGAAGCCTTAGCCACCCATCAAACCATGCAAATTACAAATTTGTCTTTGTATTGTATAATAATTAAAAATGCCATAAATCAAGCTGTATACCCAACTGCCCTGTCATTATATTCCTACTGAGTAAATCCTAATCATTGGTGGCTCATTCTGTATTAATTATCATCACTACTACTACTACTACTACTACTACTACTACTACTACTACATCTTTATTTATTTACATGAACTGTGCTTTCTCCATGTTTTTAAAAACAAAACTCAACACCATGTCAGAAATCATATTGGTCATTATATTAAAAAAAACCCATAGAATCACAATAATTAGCAAGAGGACAGCAACAAGATTTTTGTCAACATCTTACAGTTATATTAAGAGACCCTCAGTTGAATGTTTGCAGAATCTGTTTACTCAAAGCCTGCACAGCTGCCAGAGAGCCACAGAACTGCAAGGCTTTATGAGGTCTGGAGTCTGACTAAGCTATCTTTATTGCACTGGAAGGCCCCTCAACTCCCACAGCGACTTCTCAGAATAAAGAATTCGTGGCTGGGGTTGTGCTATGACCCTGAGTTTTAACACAAATGAGATTTTGTTCATATGGGCCATAGAACTGAAACAGCCCTCAATAAAGCATAAAATCTGCTGAATGTGTCAGTTTTTAAATCTCACCTTGAATTGAATTGAATTAAACAGATGTGAAATCTCAAATATCTAGAAATTCAATGTACCTAGAAACCCCTAGGCCTAAGTCATAGACACATCGAATGATAGAACTGATTGGGTTAACGGATTGCTTATATTTTATTCATTGTTTTGTTATTACTACTCCTAAATGCTATTTTATGAATGCTACAATATAATGCCTCTCTTAAATTTCGATTTCCCCTGCTGTATTTTATACTTTGCTTACTTATTTACTTTTTAATCCATTTAATCATTTATGAAAAATACTTTTTGGCAGGAAAAGTGATAGATTAACAAACATATTAACTCCTAAACTAAATAAATGCATTAACAAATACATATAAAGCTACTCTGTACCTACCCCTTACATAAACATACATAGCTGACAAACAGGTCACACACAATGGAGTGCAGGTTTTGGTGAACATGTCATACAGTAAACAATCCCGTAGAATCTTCCGGTATGGCAAATCCAACTCCATGACTTCCACTACGTGACTCAACCTGCTCAGTGACACAGCAGTAGCACACTGAGTGCTATTCAAATGATGAAATATTAAAATGCAGTGATTAAAATGTGGAGTGCAGTACACGCGCACAGACTATGTCTAAAACAGACCCTAATGTCTGAAACAGGTCTGAACGCCTCTCTGCCCCTCCACACAGCATGAGCTCCATGAATGAAAGGAAAAGACCCCGCGTCTTGACAATCCTCCTTAAGATGAAGAAAAGCAGGGGGTTGGGAAAAAAAGGGGAAAGCTAAAGCTTATCTGTAAGGAGCTACTTTGGGGGTGCACTGTGACCTACTTCTGATGGTTATGCAAAACTATTACCCTATTTCCACCAAAGCAAAACGAGTTCTAGCGGCGGTTCGCAGTTTGTTCAGCTTGCGAACCCCCCAAGAACCAGCTTACTATTCCACAGGTTAGAGAGCCACGGCTTTTGGCACTGTATACCTTGGTATTTGTGTCAGCTTTCTAAGCAATGTGTGTAAGATGCGTATTCGCTGCCACTGTCCTGGTGTAGCCAACAGGACGTGCTGTTTCTGCGACTACACCACAGCAGCACAGGTGTGAGGAGGCGTCTTTTCTCCCGCAGGCAGAACGGAGGAGAGCCACCTGGTGCTCATGCAAAAAAAAAAACACTGTAAAAAGTGTCAGAGAGCGATATAATCTTTCAACAAGCGAGGGTTAAAAACGGTTTGTTAAATAGCCCGAGTCGATGCCACTCTGGAACTAGTTTTTCTTGCCGAGAGCTGGTGCTTTGGGTGTTCTTTGGCTGAAACATAAAGAACTAGTTCAAGATTATCCACCGGGTCTGAACCAACCTTTTAACTGCCTTAAGGTAGAAATATACTTGCTGCATGACCTAACATACGTGTACACGGTGTGCTTCGTGAGTGCACGCACTTGCTGCAGCACAAAACGTCCAAAACACGATACTGGAAGTCTCCACTAGGGGCAGACAGCAGCAATCGGACCCGGAAATCGCGAATCGCGGTATTGCCTGGATATCACATGCCGGTATTGTAAACAAACAGGGATACGCTTGAGGAGGAAGAACTCATCATTTTGCTTCTATTAAGATTGCGGCAGAAGTGAAAATGTCACCATCGGAGGTGGTATGTGGGGCTCAATCAAACCCGTAGAGCAAGCGGGGAATTCGTTTCCCTTGTTCTGCCGATGTGCGCGATTGACGAGGAGTGAAGTGTTGTCGTACAGGTGCTGGTAGTTTCGGACCAGGTCCGAGAGTCTCCCTTCAAAATTTTCCACCATTGCCTTCTGACCATCTGACCTCACCGTCACTGTGTCACTGTGTCACTGTGTATTCGTTTGCACGAGCGCCTCTAGCGGTTATGTACTGCATCTCGTGTACACATCCCGTTACCTCACGTCGAGATGAGCGACCTCTACGCACACGAACACAGAATACATGTGGAAGCCATGATGCGTACGTGCACGCGTCGTGAGTAGCGCGTATATTCCAGGTCTTAGTGGAAGAGTGGTATATGAGGGGGAGGTTGGAGACCCACAGAAACACAGACAGAAATATGCACAGACCACGGAAGCAAAGTGTTAAGTGTGTCATGTCAGCTACATTCCAATAGTGGGGCAATGCCTGCCTAATGAAGGAAGAGCCTGAGGCATGACTAATGAGTCAGCAGCCTGCAAATACACTTCCTCTTTCTCTCTCTACCCCTGTTTCCTGTCCCACTTCAGAGGCACCTGGGGATTTATTAGAAGTGTTTTTACTTCACTCTGCCGTCCCTTCTAATGGCTACAAAAGGCTCTATCATTTTGTGATATTCTAATTGCCCCCCAATAATAATTTCAGTATGGCTGAAAATGTTATCAGGATTAAACATGTTCATCAGTCAGGGGATGTCCACACAACTGAATCTACCTTCTTCAGGCTTTCAAATGTTGTCTGCAGCTGAGATCTGCCTGAAAGCGCTTTGACCTCCAGGGTTACTCTCAGTTACCGGTTCATCCCTTTCATAATCTGATCTGTGGTCTCAGGAGCACAAGCGGTTTGGTGCCAAGACTTTGTTTATGTTCTGAAGCGTACACATGAACACCATGTTCTTGACTGTCTGCAGTGAGCGGATATACCATTATAAAAAGGAACTGGAGTTCAACTAGGACTTTTTCTGACATAACATAATACAATCATCAAAGGAATCCAGACCACTAACGTCAGGGTTTATGTCAGAGTCTACAGTGAATTAAATAATGGAATTGTGATCGAGAGGCATGACGGCTGAGATACAGAAACAGAAGCCCATGCTTAAAATAACTGGAATTATTCCTCAAGGATGACAGGAATTCTGCTATGGTCATTAGCAAAAATTTAGCGAGTTAAATTTCAAAAGGAAAAAACATTTATTCGAGATTATCATCAACATAGTTGTATCACTCAAGACTCCTGCGACTCCGTAGTAGAAATTCACTCTTTAGCTGCCACCCTTCTCAGAAGACGAGTGTATGGTCATTTGCAGAACAGCATCCCAGCAGGTCGGAGGTCAATGTCTTGCTTGAAGGACACTTCAGCAGGACAGATTATGTTGCAGGGGTTAGGTTTGCTGCAGTAGTCTGATGCAGGTGTTACTGGTGTTACATGGTGTTACGTGGTGTTCAGGCATACAACGATAACATTTCTTGCCCTCCACCGACTGAGTCACTTTTTTTAAAAATAAAAAATAAAATAAATAAATAAAATAATAGTAATTTTAAAAAAGGCATTT
>OMLB01016220.1:0-33483 GCA_900302555.1 Myripristis jacobus | reverse complement strand
TTAAAAAAGGCATTTAGTCCATTTTCACATCAGTGGCCACATTCATTAATTAAAAAACAAATTTGTAAAATACTAAGAGCATTACTTAGATGGACGATGGATACGATAATTATGAACTGAATGTGTGCTCTGTGCAGCAACAGAGTCTCGGCACTGAGTAGCGAGGAGTCAGATTTCACTTATCAATTGTTGAGAGTAAGGAGAGTTGACCGACAAGATGATCTTGGTGGATGATCTGATGTTCAGGTGAAAAGCGAAAGCGTCTATTTGGCAATATTTCAGTTTAAAACAAATGCTAATAGGGAACCTGATAACGTTAATGAGGCAATCTGTAAAATGTCTGCTGAAGGTGGCAGTATCTGGCGGCAACATGTCTAATCCACACACACACACACACACCTTTAAGAACACCACAAGAGTGAGGCTTTTGTGTAAGTAATGAAACAACCTTCTATGCCAGGGCTTCTAAAAGTCCAGACCCCAGGTCACATCCAGACCAAACAGCAGGTCCATCCAGACACAGCCTGCATACCTCGTGTTATGAATACAATACATTATGAAGTGCAATGTGCTGTTGCTGCAGAGTTCATTAACATTACTCCAGAGAATTTGCTTTGGGGGTGGTGCGAAGCTTTTACTGCACTTACAGTAACATAACAAGTGTAGGTGACAACAACTCGAGTAACACTATCTTCACCTGGTAAGGGAAACATCGAAAAAGCTGGCACATTACACATTAAAGTAACTGCTATGCAGATACTGAGTCAATGAATATATTTTCCTGGAAAATGTTTTAGTAACCAGTGGGAAAATTTCCTCACCTTGACATCCCAAAAAGGGTCTGAACCCAGGCCTACAGGTTTAAAGACAGTCTGCCAACTTAGCATGCAACCCCGCAGCTCATCATAAACAATGGATGAGAAAAAAATGAGAATACAATTTAAAGGCAAACAGTGGTACACAGACACACCGACACATTGAACACAAGTCCAGACACGTTGATGAACACTGTCCTGACCCATTTGGAGCATCCAAACCCTGTGATATTTCCTGTTAGCGTTCCTGCCATTCAGGACCAGGGGACGGGGAATGATTCTGCCGCATCAGCAGGACTGTACTGTGCACACTGAGTTGCACTGGGCTTACACATACCAGACACAACTGGAGAGAGGAATAGGATGAGGGGGCTTAATCTGCCTGCTGTAAGACAAATATTACCAGTAGCCATATGGCATACCAACAGGGCTCTGATCTCTTTTCACGAGCAGGATGTCTGCCTAGTGACAAACTTTTCTAGCAGCATCTGTAGCGTCACCATGACAGTACACGTGTGAGCACGGTGATGTCAACTAGTGCATCTGTCCTGCTCGCAGCAGCCTAGGATCCTGCTTATGTCATTATCATTTCTCCTTCATCGTGTCTTCCCATGTTTTGTTTTGGTGCCTCAGAAGAGAGCTGTCTTTGTCTGTGTCACAGCATGACCATGCAACAAACAGGAGTTACCTATATGTGCCACAACAGATTAGCGGTTGCCTTTCCTTCTCTTGGCCTACATCTCTGATGAGCTTGCTGCTGTAGCACTATATAAAAACACACACAGCTCTCAGCCGACCCAGCTGCACACCAAGCACTCTTAAGCCGTCACTGTCCTTAATTGAGTGTTAAAATGAGCAATCTAACTAGTGACCGGTTGTACAGCACCAGAATGTTACCGCCCCTCTTCACACAGTAACAGAGAAAGAAAGAGACATCAGGGAAGTAATTTCAGATGACTTGGTTGACACATACCGATGAAGTCACTGGGTGTATGTTATGGTCATGATTATTAATGGAACGAGAAAGTGAATTGTGTTTGTCTGGCTAGAGGCAGAGAGTCTTGTGATGTTGTCCGTTGGAAGTTCAAACTAGGTTTGATAGGGGGTGATGTGAGAAAGACATATCAAGTTTCCTTTGCAACTGAACCTTCAAAGCCTTATCACATGCTTAGGAGAATGAAAACACACACACACACACACACATACACACACACACACTGTGTGGAAGGTCACATGAATCCAGCTGTTATTCCAGACCCACATCCTCATGAGTCCTGCAAGGATGTAGAGGATCCATAGTCAACCAGAAAACTCATTTTTAAAAGATAGCTGACAGAGACAGCTGCAAGAAAAGAGGTTAAAGAGAGAGAATCCAGGATCCACATGGGGAAGGGGTGGAGTGTGGGACAGGAGATGTGCCAGGGCATGCCCATGAAACTAGGCCAGCACATCAGCCAGGTAGACAAAAACATTCCATCGCCAAGCTAGTGAGGACAGGGCCTAAAAGCCGAGCCTTGGTGGACAGAGTGTGTGTGGGTGTGTGTGTGTGTCGGTGTGTGTGTCGGTGCATGAGCGCGTATGTTAGCCTGTGCGTTCTGATTTGCCTCCATGTCGAAGCATGGAATAATGTAGAGCAGCAGTTTGTCTAAAGCCCGCTGATCCTCCATAATCCTCTCCACGGCTGCATCGTCAGGGCCGCCAGAACACAGAGGCTGTACTAGTGAATAGCTCTCTCTCACACACATACACATACAGACTTCTGAACTATGAATCTGCTTATAAGTAACCACTTGACCTAAGGTAGCAACGCTAACCAAAGACATTTCTGTATGCAACTCCAGAATCCAAAAGTTAGGCTAGTGGCTTTTAGTAGATTTTATCTGACCATATCCACACACAGAAAGGCGTTGCTCCCTGCATTTTCCCTACACTCCTTCATTTAGTCATCTGCAGTCAGTCTGTCCTGTTTTTAGAACGTTACATCTGACATTTCTCATCTTGAATTTAGTCACCCAGACAGCAATTCTGACAAAGAGTTATACAGGTAATCACCTACTATCTACAATCTTATGATCAAAGAATTTCCTAACAGCGCTGTTAGTGTAGTCCAGACTATGTATATGAAAAAATAAAACAAATGAAACAGTAATAGTGTGATTGATAGATTGATACAATGCATTTTACATTGACCCACTAAGGGCACATAATGTAATAGACCGTTTTTATAGCTGCATCACCTAGAGGGCCTATATGTAAATAAATTATAAGTTTCATCTGAACCAAATGACTACTTGTAAGTGTGTGCTTGATGACGGAGGGGAATACTCACCCATTGCTCTTGGCAGTGCCTGAAAAGCTTCAACTGCAACAGAACATGCTCCACCTTCTATCTACCATGTTAAACTGGTTCTAAGCATGGCTAGGAAATTCAAAACACATCAGAAATGAACTGCCAATGCGAAATGAACGATAACCATACGCCACTAATTTCCCCCTTCCTGATGCAAATTACAGTAGCTCATATTTTTAAAGTATACTTTTGACTGCTTTCCTGATGCAGTATCAGAGTATTTATGGAATGGAGAGTTTAAACAGCGATCAGCTGATCACCATTGACCTAATCAGCAGGTTATGGGACCGATGAAGCAGCACAACATTTCTTTTCATTATCAGTTACCCACAACACAGATGAATACTTCCAAGTGCCAGCAGGTCACAGAGGTCACTGACACAGCGGGAGCAGATGAACTTTGTTTTGTGACCCACACTCCAGTGAGATTGCAAACAGGCAGTGGTGTGTTTGTTTGTTAAAATGAATGATCATGTCTTCCAAAAAAGACTTTTGTGGGCAAAGACAGGAACACTGTAATGCAGAGTTTAATTTAAACATGAACAACAGAGTACCTCAGATGCACATAGAAAATTTCAATGATCACTAGGTTTCAATGGGATTTTATTTAATTACATTGCCAATATGCCTGTAATATCTCGTTGCAGGTATATTGACCCCCGCACCCGTGCATGACTGCTGGATTTACTACCGTTCTTCTGCACAGCATGGCCCATTAGATTGGAAGCACTGAGTGGGAAGGATGATGTACTCATCTCACTAAGTGCTCTTACAGTACGTTATGTGCGAAAAGCTACTGTGTTGCAGGGAAGGAGGCATGTCGTGAGTCAAAAACTGCCTTCCATCCTGTGACACAGAATAATTACAACCTGGAACTGATCCTGACACGGAGCTCATAAAAACAAGCCCACAAACATTGACACAGACACACACTGACGCACACATACACACACAGTGGACTGTATGTAACTTAAGCGGAAGCCACTGCACTCGGACAGATTGACGAGTTAACCAGTATTCAAATCATCCAATAATAAACAAACTGGGGTAGCACTGTTTAAAGATATATAATTTATTCATGACTGCAGAGCCTTTAGTGTCTGGTTTGCAAAATTCACTTCCGCTTAACACAAGGTAACACAGATGTTAACTATTTACATAATCAAGTCATTAAAAAGGACAAGTGCACTATTTTAGAACCGAGGCCCTATTTGCAGATTATCTGGCATCATCCTCCCACGAAGAGACCAACATTTCACCGATTGCTTCAGTATTGAGCCTGATATCGATGTGCTGTAGGCTCCTACCTGGCTACAACAGTAGTCAATGGGGCAATCGTAAATGAGTTTGAAAAACTAAGATAACAGGGTATAATCTTACTGATATCAGAATGTTCTCCTGAAAATGTTATTGCAAACTAGGCATTTTGTCAGTAGTTAAGGGCACAGACAGTTGTATTTGTCTGCAAGCTGGGCAGAGTCTTGCTAAAACACACGGAAATTTAAAGTTTGAAAGGTTTGGTTGCTTGGTTTGTGAAATGAAGTAGTTCTGTTCAACTTTTCTGTTGATTTAATAATCAGTTTGCCAAGCCTTTAACAGGAGAACATTCTCAGAGTATACACTGAGCTTCGTTTTTAGAAAACGAACATTATCTTCATTTTTCAAAGCCATTTGATACTGATGGCACTGATGACGACTACAGGTGAAACTTTCTGCCTGGCATACGTAAATAATTAATCTTTCAATAAAATTCAAGTCTTGAGAGCAGCCCTTTTTGTTTATTGTTGGACTGTGCAGATCAATTGCTTAAAATCTTGGACTTCTTATAGAACAATGTGCACATAAAGTCCACAGCAGCTGTGTCGACAAACAAATTGTGTTTGCTGGCAAGGTATCAACATCAAAGAGAGGTTAATAGGTGCCATATCTGGATGAGCGCTCTTATCAGTATACCGGAAAACAGCACTTTGGCATGGGGCCCAGTTGTTCCCAGCAGAAAGACATTTCTGTCTTATTCTGACATGGCTAGATGACTCTAAATTTGTTTAACAGCATTTCAGCTCATGTATGCATGACTTTTAAAAACTGTGATAACACAAGAAACAAATATCCTTTTTTAACACATGCTACTTAAGAGATATTTGTAAAAGCTTGTTTGTCTTTCTGATCTAACAGGATCTTTCTGTCACTATGCCGGCTCCATGACGCACGCATCTCGCTGCCGAGTTTACATTAGAGCCTCCCTCTGAGGTGAAGCATGAATGAACAGACAGACCTCTCCCTAGGAGCTAGCCTCCAGCAGCAAATAGGCTGAGTCACAAGGTGGAAGAAAGACTGGTGCTCCTGTTAGGCTCTGACTCATGTTCACCTAGCAGGCTTGCAGCACATCTCAAGCATCCAAACACACCCTTGAATGATTCTTAAACACACCTACAAAGATCTGCGTGTTGTACTGGACAATCAGGTCATGAATTCAAATAACAGTGGATGTGGCGTCACCAGCTAATCCATGACTGATACCGGCAATTTAATATAAAACAAACAGCACCAAGTTAAGCATACCCTGAGCAAATGTCAAGTGCAAAAAGCAAACATTTAAAGTACAATTGTAAGAAAGAGTCTGAATACAGAAACTGCTCTGCTACTGGCAACATGCTAATGAATATGGTATTTGTGCACTACTGAAATCAGAGTAACCTAAATGAATTGATCGCTCAAATACTTTCAACCCAGTGCAACCTACTGAGGTTTTGTCTTGGTGGTATTCTCTTCAGGATGCACATATTACATCCCCTCCTTAACTGACCTGAATAAGATAATCAGCAATTTGGTTAAAATTAATATACTTTCATTTGTTCAGATACAGTAAAATAGCAATTTATTGACAGACACTAAAGACTGAAATGTTTGATTGGCTGCTGAATAAAATGAGTATTAAGTAAACATCATGCGAGAACATTATAATGGGAACAGCTGTTAATTCATCTCAATGTATTAGATACTTAGAAAAACACTAATCCCCATGGGTCATTAGAATGAAAGTGGCCGATTCACATAAGTTACATTTGTAAACAGTTACCCTCCATCACGGAGGTTGACTAGGCAGCAGCACAGAGGTGCTGGAGATTCTGCCTATTTTAGACACAGTATATATTTATAGTCTTAGACAAAGTGGTTGGGTGGTTGCATAATATTGGATTCATCGGCAGTGAAACTAATCACAACTCCCCTCTCTTATATGCACCCAGACAAAGGATCACAGCCCGTCACAGCACGCGGTCAATGGCCAAGCTGTGACAGTGGGAAGCATCACAGCGGTCCCAGTCAGACAGGGATCAAAGAGGCTCGACAATGTAACATCGGGAACGTCGGCCCAGAACACTGCCTCAGAGAGACAGAGGGGACCGATGGGTGCAGTGATGTGATTTAATGTGATTTGATAGGAAAAGCCACTTGGCCAGTGCGTGTTAGCACTGTATGGGTGGCTTTGGATGCAACACACACAAGCATTCTTAGTCAGTATGCATGCATCAGCAGGCACAGCAGGAGAACAAAAACTCTTAAAAGATTCACATCCTCCTCGGTACACAATGTACCAATGTGCTGCGGGGCTGCCACGATTTCTATACATAGCCCAATGTACATATTAGCAGCCCACTGACTAACAAGGAAATGGCATATTTACCAGAATAAAACTGATGAAATTGATGTGAAGTACTGTGATATTTCATTTTAGAACAACAAATTACACTGAAAACTCCAACATAGTGGTCAAGGCTGAAAGGATGAGCCGGCTAGTCACAAGTCTTGTCCTGTAGTCAGTGGGGAGGGGGTGAACTATAGTGTGCATTGACTTGATTTCAATGCCTGCTAGAAATCTAATTATTTTGGCCAATAAGATAAGCGTGGGGACCTTGAATTCAGCGGCTGAGCTGACGGAAGCAGTCATAATGGCATGACTATGTCTTTTTATTGGAGCTTCTTCAAAATATGCCTTATTTTAGCAATAGTACATAATGTTCAGAAGTAGCATGCCTCCAGCATTAGCTATAGGCAGAGCTAACTCCCACACATCCCCCAACCTGATAGTCACAGTCATATAGACTCAGAGCATATAAAACCAAACTATCTGCAAATGGACAGAGAAAAAGACCCAGATAGGGGATTCTCCAAGAGTAAGTCAGTAGCTGAAAGAGGTAAACAGCTACAGAGCAGAGAGTGAGAGAGGGGGAAGGGAGAAAAGGAAACCAGAGCATTTGAACACCGAGGGGGAAAATAGTGCCCTTTCTCCAGGAGAGAAGGAAAAGGCAAAAGAGCCCAATTTAAGCACCGTGGAACATCCAAAACTCATAGAACATATCCAGATATTATGTGTTTTGAGTTTTCTTAGGACAACTCAAAATGCAACATTTTTCAGATTTTTTTTCTCCATTCAGAACTTGGTAAACCACATGCATTATTTACTTGGCCAGAAATTGTGTTTATTTTCCCAACCCTCAGCTGTCGAACAGTCAAATCCATTAACTCATTACCTTCTGCCATACCTTCATACGCACAGTAAAACTGCATTACTGTGCTGACAAAAGTCCCCAACTATAAAACCTAAAACCTTCCACCCTTACCATACTATTCACACAGTAAACACTGTTATTTGTATCTGTAATGATAGAGCCTGGGGCCACTGGATGACATTCAATCCTCACTGTACACCTACAATACAATTTCACATAAAGCTGATCAACTGGATCCTGCAAAGAAGTTTCCCCCAGAAACTGGAACTAGATTCACTATGCCAAACCCTAGATCACTGTTTGTTCATAAATAACACTATGCTATAGGGATGTACTGACAGATGGTAACTGGATTTGCTAATGTAATAATCTGACTATAAACACCATGGAATTAAAAAACTGAAATTTCAAGCTGCAATCTAATGTCTAAAAATTCAGAATGGCATTTTATTGTTTGAACACCAGAGAATGAAAGGTAACAGGTTTTAGTTTGGGTCACTGCACTTAGTGAAGCCAGCTGAACTCACTGTTGCATAGACGAAGCAGGTGACAAGATGGACTCAGGCAAAACTGAAACCGAGTTGTTGCCATTTTGGTCCTTAATTGGAAATCCAAAATACTGCCAGACAGACAAGCTTAAGACTGCAGAGTGTGCAAGTATTGTAGCCTTGTCTTACAGTCAACTCTAACAACATGCAGTAAAACATACAGCAATATCACAGGAAAACCACTCACTTAAATATGGTTTCAGAGGCTCTCTCTCTCTCTCTCTCTCTTTTTACATTCATTGTTCTCATTTGTTTTTTTCTCAAAATATTGTGATGATATGGAAGTGAAACTTTAGTGGAATATGCTGGTACATCCCCACTAACTTTTCTTGAGAACCATTCTTAATGTAAAGAACAACAGACTCATTCCTGCACACCATATCAAGATAACCACAGTTTCTGTTTTCGCAACAGCACCTACTGGACATGTTATAGGCAAAAAAAAAAAAAAAAAAGGTGTGAATGAAGCGCAGAATGGCTACTGCCAAACTGCATCTGCCTTAAGTCACCTAACCTTAACCAGTGGTTCATTTAGTTTGAAAACCACCCCCAAAGTTTAAAAAAAAACAAATAAAAATATGCGTCTTACAATCAAAATAGCAGTGGATTACTCTGACTGTTTCACTTAACCCAGGTTATAAAAGATGCCAGCACAGGCTCCATTGTGGAAAGTGAACATACAGATAGACAGGAAGGCAGGCAGAAGCGAGGGCTCAGTGCGCTTTACAGTCTCCATGGCCAACGGGCAGGAACAATAGAGAGCTGTGGAGTGCCAGTGCAGTTTTCTGTCTCGCCCAGATTAAACAGAGCTGCCAGGCCAGGGTGCTGAGCCCTGGCCTGCTACAACAACAACAGAAAGATGGACCCTCGATTACTAAGCCTCGAGTCTCTGATAACACAACCAACAGACAGACTGGAGAAGAGAAACTCTTCATAACTAAATCCATAGTCAGGGATTTACAATGGTGTCATTCACACATTGGCTGGTGATCAAGCCTAGTCTCTTGGTCAGATAAATGCACATACTGGTGAGGCTTTAATCCTGACTCATTTGTGCATCAGCCAACCAAACCTTGTTCAAACTCAAAATAATGTAAGCTTCTCCAAATTACATTCTGAAACAAACACAAAAAACAAGTGCACTGTCAGGTTAGCTTTAATTAGCCTGATGGAAGAAAAAGAAAAGTAAACATACAACTAAGAAGAAAGAGCCTCAGACCGGTTAGTTTGCTCCAAAAGAACAATACGGCTATTCTTGGCATGGAAGTCTAATGTCATGTTTGCAGTTTGAAGTAAAGATGCCTCATCTGTTTAAAGAAAGAAAAAAAAAAGCTCAGCAGGATTTAGAAAACAAGCCAACAGGACATCCCTTCAGAGACAAACTGGGTCATGGATATACTCCAAGCACCCCACATGTGTGTCTGTTTCTTTACTACAAATGAGGAGATATATACTTTTCTCCAGAGCGCCTACCTACAGAAAATGTAGCTTGAACGCAGATGTTCTACTGGCCTTCTATAGCATTGTTTGGACTGCTGCATAGACCTGTTTGTTTTTTGCACAGCATGTGGGTAGGCAAATTTGGATGCATGTGTCTGAGAACATGTGCATAACTGTGTGCATATGCTCATATGCACGTGAACAACAAAGCTAGCAAGAGCCACAGATGGGAGGCTGCTAAAGTCTTTGAGGTTAGGTCATTTTCAAATCACGTCCTTTAGACTCCATAAAAAGATACCGCAGGACAAAACGCTCACATGAAAGGACTATCTGTCTCAAGAATGCTAGGTTTGATTTGAATGTTGACTGACACCACCTGACCCTGGCTAGGTTACGTCAGGGTGTGACAATGTGTTGCCGAAACAGCAGAGACAGGAGAAAAGACAAGGTGAAATACCATCAAGTACTCTGCTTTACCCTACGTTCAGAAACACCCTAAAGCATCCTTTGGGACAGTAACAGGACAATGACAGCAGCAAAGGAGTTGTCTAACAATAGCACAACAAAAAGTAACGTGTATAGACACGTGTGCCATAAATCACAGCAGCCAATTGCCTTTTCAAACGAAATGCAACAAGGTGGCTGGGTGGAATGGCTAAAGTAAGTAACTTCGTCTTGCCCCCAGCTAGCTTTTGTGACCTTCCACTTCTCCTGCATTCCCTACACCCGACTCCCTCCCAGGCTGAGTTACAAACAGACACGCTCTCCTTGTAACTGGTTCAAAGTCATGGCAAACACAGGGTGATCTCCTTATGTAATAACTGCTGCAAAATGGGAAGTTTTATGATGTTGACAGGACACATAGTTCTTTTAACTAGGGGGCCCAATACCCTACCTTCACTAAAGCACGGTGCCCACACCCCGCCAGGGTTAGAGAGGACACCAACCAAACAAAAGAACACATAGCAGAAAAAAAATGTTGTTGAGCCTTGGTCTGTTCCAGAGCTGAAACTTAAGTCTATTATCCTCGTCAATTAACCTATTGATTATTTGTCAATCAATAAAGTGGTATAAATAATGACAAATGTGCAAAGAAAATTAACAACCCAGAGTTTTGTCTTCAAATTCAAGGGAAAAATAAAGCATATAATAGCAACTTGTTGATCTTACTAAAGCTGTAATCAGCAAATGTTAGTCATTAGTCATTTATCAACTAAAAATGGCAAAGTAAGTAATTGATTCATTTTCTGTTGATAAACTTATCAATTACAGGACTCACTGTTTGTGCCAATCTGCTCACAATACACTCAAAGCCCTTCATTCTGGGGGAAAAAAATAAGTTTTATTAGTTTTAAAATCGAATTTGCCTTGCCTACGTATTTGACAAATTCCATTAACCTGTTTAGCTCTCTTTCAGTTTACAGACAGGAAAATTATTAGCGTTGAAATACACAAAATCACGAGGGGGATTGCGCAACAACTGAGGCTGTGGGTGGGTAAACATGATATAGCTGCAGGGAGCAAGTGAAAGGCCATTTACAACAACTCATTCTATAGGCTACATGATCTGCAAAAACAAATAGGCTGGGCAAGCAAAACCCAAAACTGGTGTTACTGGATCAGTCACTAGACATATAGTGAAAACACTACAACAGACCATTGGCCATAATAAACAGCAGCAAAAACACGGTGAAGCCAGTTACTCTACATCAAAGTCCTGTGATTTAACAAAACATGAATAGTACAAATGCAAAATTGTGCAGTATGCCTAGAGAAATGTGAGGCTAGGTTAGTTTTGTTATGTTACAGCTGATTAGAAACGGTCTGCAGCTCTAATGGAGTATGCTGAAAATTCTTAAGCTCATTCACTGACAACAGAGCTCTCAGGAGAACCTATCAAACTAATTACATAATATCAATAAGGCTGAAATGGCTGAGAGATTCACTGCCTAAAACAGGGGGACAGAATGTGATGATGGTGAAGCCATCACCTCATTCTGTTTTCCTCTTAAGTGAATCAACTGTCCAAATGTTGTGATACTGACAATCCAAGTTTTCAATTTGCCACGTGAAAAAGCTTTATTGAACAGGAGGATGCCAGCTATTTCAGAGAAATCACAACAGCAAATCAGTTCATGGGCTACACTTACAAACACAATTATTAGAGGGTTGTCTGCCATACAAAACTGGCAGACACGGGAAAATCTAAGGGGTGGGAGGCTGTGTTCCTGTGGTAGATGACAGGCTGTCATTTTGACAATCAACCTGGGAATGTGCACCTTCATGCAAAGTTTAAACACTCACATGCACACTTTCTCCTTTGACGCTGAACAGTATCAGCTAAGCAGTGAACACACAGTCAGATGCTGGTTGACTGCGTGAGTGAAGGAATATTACTAACACAGGATATATTCTTGCTTTTCTTCTCAGTGCACTGCAGCATAAACATCTAGCTGGCGCCTAAGCACCCAGAGCAGTTTCACAGTAACCTACAGAGGAAAGGCTGCATACTGTCATACCACAACACCTATCAAGAAATATCCTTAAATGCTTAGCAGAGCTGTACAATTATCTAGCTAAATATTGAAATCGCAATATGGCCGAGTGCAAAATCTAAACTGCAGGAGCTGCAATTGCAAAAGTTAAAATGTGTGACAAACCATTGCTAATAGCACTGTAAATAAGTGCAGTGCTACAGTGATATCCTTGCCTACAAACTGTATTTTCTAGACACAAGAAAACATGTTTGTTTGGTTGAGACTCAAGGAAAAAATAAATTAATACATAAATAATCACCCCTTCATAATTTGAATAGCTTTTTCTGTGAAAATGAAAATCCTTCCATTCCTAATAAAACTCATGAATCATATTGCAATCACAATATCTACTAAATGAATTGTTATGATGATATAAACAAAACAAAACAAAACAAAAAACACAACGTTAAGTCATAATGCCCAGAGAACCAGAAAATGTCAGCATCAGCCCTAAATTAGCTAGAGGCTATTTCAGGCAGCACAGGGTATTAAAAGTTGGCTGAGGTGGAGGGTGCAAAGCCTCATTTCACATCTTTCCTCTTCATACTGATCTGCAAAGGGATGTAAACACTTCATATTCAGCAATCAAAAACCTGAAGGTTTAGCATGCCAGCAAAAGGCGGTGTTACCATGGAAACTTTGACAAGCTTCTCTCATTGCCAGGTGAAGCATGACGACAGAGCAAGAGTCCCATACTCCTTCACCTCCAGCCACCAACTACTAAGGCCTTTATCCATACCTAAAATCTGCTACCTTCGAAACCCTCAGAGCATTGCAAGGATTGCATTCCTCATTTTTCTCTGTTCCCTCTGGGATGTGTCAAAGTTGGCACAGAGGAGCGAGAAGCCGATAACAGAACACTAAAAAAGGTTTGCATTCGTAATCAAGTCTGTGCGTGTCTGTGCATGGTCATTAGTTTGTCTGTGTGAGAGTGAAAAAGTGCACCCATGTGGCAAAGAAGCAGACACTCTATCAAGCTGGCAAGGCTATAATCATCTCCTAGCAGTAAACAGTGAATGGAGGATGCTGATATAATGGAATGGATGATATATAATACAACATTAACGTCGGCCTTATATGAATCTTGCTTGAATGTGAATGTAGATGCATCTTCATGTCCCAGTCCCTCTCCTTCAGGAGACTGAGGAGCACCCTGTTATGCCTCGCTGCCATTACTGCAGTCTTTCCGTTTTCTCCTTCCTTGTTCAAGCAGGGAGGCCAGACACAGAGAGCTTGTCTTTTTGCTGCTCTGGAAATATTTAACTCCTCGCCTACCCTTTAGGCTAGCAGTC
Organism: Myripristis jacobus; assembly: GCA_900302555.1. NCBI lineage: Eukaryota > Metazoa > Chordata > Actinopteri > Holocentriformes > Holocentridae > Myripristis > Myripristis jacobus. The sequence goes on along the minus strand of OMLB01016220.1, from coordinate 19,990 downwards.
AGTGACATGGTAAACTGCTATCTAGCCTTTGCCTATGTTACAAAGCACAGCAGAGTCTATACTGTCTGGCAAAAAAACAGAGCTGATAAGTTGTGATGATAGTAATTTCACAAAAGCCAGTAATTGCACTGCTGCTAGCCTTCTCCTCAACTTATTTTGGTGTCAGTCATGCTGATCTTGTTATTAGGCTGAGCCTGCTGAAGCGCATGAGAGAGTCAGAAGATGGACTAAATGATAATTGTTCATTACAGGCCGATGTGCCATCTTAGGTCATTTCTTTCAGCCATGAAGATAATGTGATACAGAGCAAGGAACCCACAACTAAACTAAGGGTTAACTCAAAAAGTGCTGCATAAACTGTGCATGTTCACTTCTACATTAATATATTTCAGCATTTTAGCCAATGGCATACAAGTAACACAGCGCCTGAGGATAAAAACAAGGCTCTCCGTTTCTGCCTAATGTAAAGAGGGAAAAGTAGGCGGCAACTAATTTAAATGATACCTGAAGGCTTTTAAAAATATTCACATCTTAGAGAATGGGATGGTTCTTAAAGAACTCGCTGAATTGTTCAAAATAGAGACTCAAACCATGATTTGTAATAGTTAAGCAGTATCTAGTTCACATAACAAGCAGCTAGCCCAGTAAGCTCAACTAGTTATCTAACTAAATAGTTTTAAGCATTTGATACTATTTTGCATTTTGTTTCAACAGGGTGAATACTGTTAAGACACAACACCACCTCTGCAGTTTTACTTATTGATGAAGACATTATGTAAACCTAATCCTTGTTGTGATCAATAATACATACAGCACTAAAATCTGCTTGAGGTGCTATGAGGAAACGGAAGGAGGAAAAAAACAACAACAGAGGGTTACATTTACACTAAACTGAGCATGGACTCGGAATAGGAATGCACCAATCAGTAAAGTCCCATGTTACCACTAACACACACTACAGTTCCTGCAAAGTTTCAGGTTATCATTTCCCTAAAACATTATGATCAAAGTAAGGACTACACTACTGAAGTTACCTGGCTGAGCTCAATTGTTGGAGCTTGGCTTTTACATACTGTTGTTCTCATCGTAACTTTAGAAGGATATGACGTGCATGTGCTGCTCAACTCAATTTATTCAAACTCTGACATTTTCACAACTTATGACTCATCCAAGGTAGGCATTAACACCTTTTCAAAACAACAAAACAGTGAAATGTATAGCAGGCTTCTCTGTGCTCTGAAATCCCCCACAGAATAAAGCAATTAAAGTCTCTATAGCCTCAAGTGAAGACACAGTGAGAACTTATCACTAATAACCAGCACAGCAAGTAAAGACTAACTGTATAGGTAGCTCCTGTTGAGCCACCCATATAGAGAAAGTTGCCGTGTTAGCTGGCTTAATCCCAATCCCATTTTCTTAAACTGCTGAGTGCTGCTACCTGTGCCAGTGACCGAGATTAACAAATTCACGAGTTGCATCAAGCTCCCAGCTGTCACCTCTGTGTGCATGTGCCATGGTGAGGGACCAAATCAATCACATTTTATATGGTAATGCAGATTTTGTCTTTACACTGATGATTATCTCATAAAGTCTCTATCTTACATGTGTAAAAATGTTTAATTTACCCATTGTGTTTTCCACCTCTATACATGGAGGCTGCAAGTATTCATAATTCTACAAGTAGATGTAATAGTGAATATATTAACGCCATGAGTTATTGATCATTGTACTACTAGGAGAACAAATTCTAACATTTTAAGACATGGCTAGAGAAAAAATACTAAACTTGTGATTAGGTAAACATTCCTTGATGCAACAACCATTGAGACACAATGGAGGATGAGACGAGTTGCACTAGCTATCAAAGCCGTACTTCACTCTGGTTTGGGTTAACGTTGAATTAGCTCTCTGTTGGCTACTCTACAGTCAACCAGCTGGCAACTCAGATGCTAGCTAGCATGTAAGAGACTAACAACCCACTATTATGCACCCACAAAATGACGAAAACGTGTTTTTTTCTGGGTTACAGGCCAACCAAACACCAGCCCGCACGTTAACTGGGCACTAGCTGATAAGGTTAGCTATAGCAGTGATGATTCATGACACTTATCAGTGATGACTGCCTGTTATGTGGCAAAAGTGAGGAGGCAAAACGGCACGACAGACAGTTTAATGAAAACCGGGCGTGTTTCAGCTGTTATTGCGGTTGTCATTCGTGTGGCATGTCGTCGTTGATGTGAATGGAGATGGAGGCTAAGCTTACCAGCACAGGAGGGCTACAATGAGGCACACCAACAAAACGCGCAACCTCTTCATTATCTTCCCGCGGGGACCAACATCCTCGCTCTTTGGGGGGATTTTTCTGATCTCTCGTGGCTACACAACAAACCGAGGACAAGCTTTTCAGTCAGCCCGCGTTAATTACTAATTAACAAACCGCCGTGTCGGGTGGCTAAAACCTATACTTAAGGTGTGCTAATTTTCATTGCGCGGTCCACACGCCGCCTCTTCCCTCGCTTGGTCGTTTCTGCTGTTGACGGATGGGTCGCTCTTAGTAAGCTCAACAACTGTTTCCCGTCCGGCCAATAGCATCGAGCCTGTAGATGTGTCGGCCAATCACAGGGAGACTTAGCAACAAGAATCTGTGACGTGCCGAGTACAGCCCCGCCCACTCGCAGCGAACGTGGACGCAGCTGGAGAGGAAGCGTCACCTATTTTCAAGATAAGAAAATTACAGAAATTTGCAATATTGAAAAAATATTGCGCAGCTTACTGATGTCACACGTTGTAACCGGGATGGCTACTGTCGATATACATATATATGTTTATTTTGCCAAAACGGTGACATTATAAATCACCTGTACATATAGGGATTTAAGGAATGTGTACACTGTGTACTTTTTGCTTCAACACTGAAATAACACTTAGAATCGCAGTCATTCCTTAAAATATATAGAACATAAATTATCATTCGTTTAACCTAAGCTAAGTTTGAGGATAGGTGACGCTAAGCACTATTTATTTATTTTTTTTTTTAACTTATTGCTTTTCCCCACAGTTTATGGGATATACTCTTTCACGGCGATTACGATGAACATATATGTCATTATGACTTTGTTTATGCCATTTTATAGCATTATGCAGCCTTTTCATCATAAATACACACTCTCTTGCCCCAAATTTACATAAGATCCCTACCCAAGTTCCTAGAATCAATATACGTCTATAATAATACGTGGTTGAGATACATCTCCGGCTTAATTATCTTTTTTTCCCTTATACATACATCAATTTTATGTATATGTGTGCATGTATATATGTAGGTATGTATGTTTGTGTGTGTGTATGTATGTATGTATGTATGAATATTTTGTTTTAAATAAAACCGACAAAAGCTTTTCCCGACGTAGTCCATGTGAGAAAATAGAACTACATTTCCCATAATTCCACTCGAAAATGGCCCTCTAAAATTTGCCCTAATTTGTGAATGCTTAAGTTTCCATGTGATATAAAATTTCTAAGCTGAAATATATAATTGGAATTCGAGTGGCAAATTAATGCGGTACTGTTTGGTGCTGCTGTTGTAAATGTTGTACACAGGCGGGGTCCTGACAGCCCGACAGTCCTCTCGGAGTGGGCAGACCATCACAAGTGAAGTTTGGAGGAGCGTAGCTTCACCGTAGCTAACACCAGAGCGGCTAGCAAACACCTTCCCGGCTGTTTTTAGGCTTTTGTCCCAGCTGCCAGAGGTAGACCGGGCCGAACATGGAGCTGGTCCCGGTGGTTTTGTGCCTGCTGTCCGTGTTGGTCGCCCTCCCGGACAGGTTGGTGGTGCTGGCCGCCTTCTCCCAGTCTCTGGACAGCGACTTCACATTCACTCTGCCGGCCGGACGGAAGGAGTGTTTCTACCAAACTATGAAGAGAGACGCCTCACTGGAGATTGAGTATCAGGTTAATAACAACCCGCTCACACACTGTTAATCCCTATATGAATGTGTACCAGTGCAAACCAGTGCCGACCAGTCCGGTAACGGAGCCAACACTGGCACGCAGTCTTCAGACTATCCCTGTTTTTATCCAGATTACTGGTTATAATTTGTTCTGTACTGTGGTCAGATTATATACCAGGCGTAGACATTGCGTTAGTATAGATTTATGTAAAAGTAATTGATCTGTGGCATTATGTTTGGGAACAAACGGGTTACATCACCTAACTGTTCCTCCCTGGTGTCTTTTATTGTTTGAAACCTGTTCTGCCGGTGTATGATTTCGTGGCATGTTCAGAAATAGCTTACGCCAGTGAGTTGCGATTTGCCCTGGGAAAGACATTTCAAGCATCTTGTATATTCTTCTTATCTATTGCTGTGTCTGTCATGGAGGACAAGTCATTCAGGCGTGTGGCTCCTATTAGAGAATGAGAGAAATCTACAAATGAAATTGTAGTCCATGCCCTCCCATGTGTTGAAATAAATGATAACAGAATCGCCTCCAGACTCAAAAGAATGTCAGATTAACTCTGTTGAAACTGAAGGACTGTTGTAATCTTTTATTAATGTTTTCTCGTGTGCTTTGCACCCCTTGTCTCCTTCACCTTGTGTGTGTTTGTCCGTCTGTATGAATCGATGTGTGTGTCCTGCACTGTCCCCAGGTGCTGGACGGGGCAGGTCTGGATGTAGATTTCCACATCGCCTCTCCTTCTGGCCAAGTGCTGTTCAGTGACTTCCGCAAATCAGATGGAGTTCACACGTAAGTAAGACGTGACCTAACAGCAGCTGTGCATTAGTTACATATCAAATCAAAGCTACATGCACAACCTCAACCTCCCTGTGTGTGTATTTTTTTTTTTTTTTTTTAACCCCAGTGTTGAAACCGTGGATGGAGACTACATGTTCTGCTTTGACAACACGTTCAGTGCCGTCTCAGAGAAGGTCATCTTCTTTGAGCTGATCCTGGACAACATGGACCCAGAAGGAGAGGACCCAGAGGACTGGAAGGAGTATGTCCATGGAACAGACATGCTGGACATGAAGCTGGAGGACATCATGGTGAGGAAGCAGCATGTCACGCCGTGCAGAAAGGAGAAAAATGGACATGCAGCATTTTGAAGAGCTAATGATTACCGGTCTGAATGTGTGGGATTTAGCCTGAATGGTGTTGACAAGAAATTTAAAACTGGTCAAGGTGTTTCAAGTGTTCACACTGTCGGGAGCCCTCTACCTCTCTATTTTTGACTTTGACTCTGTGTTGTGTGTCGCCGAGATGCTTGGCACTGTGCCATGTGTGCTCACAGGGTGACACGGGGGTGGCAGAGTGACCCAGCAAATGAGCAGCCAACAAAATGAAGTACAAACACCCACATACAGGCAAAGTCACATGGAGAATGTCACAAGAATAGACAATGTCATGAACTCTCACCCATCTGAGAGCAGCCAGCAGTTGAAGCTTGCACCACAGTCACTTGTTCCACCCCCTCATCAGCAGCAGTGTTTACTTATCTGTGTAAGAAGTCACATCCCCAATCGCAGGGCTGCAGGAGTCTTCCGGTAAAGGGTCAGGAAGTCTTGCTTCCTGTCTCATGGAAGGAACAACACACCTGATTGAACTTAATAGTCTATGAGTTGAGAACTGCCCCTAGAGAGACCTCACTCATCTGGATCGCTCTGCTTTGTGGTTTATTCTGCTGGTTCAGTGTTTTTTCTAGATCATTTTTCGGGCCTGTTGCTATGCACCAAAAACCCCCAAAGTCACACAGCACACAGGATGACATATTGGTACAATTGGCTTCAGTGGAAAGGTGCAGCAGGCACTCTGCGATGTTTTATTTGTTCTAAAACTTTTGTTTCAAGACAAAGTGATCACAAGGAGAAGATGTTCTATACCCTGCACATTCAGTGCACAAAAATAGGCTGTAACAACTAGCTAACCAGTTAACAACATAACATTTTTCACCCTGACTTTGCACTTCATGAGCTCTTTGCTCATGATTCATTGTTGCACTTTATCTTTCTGGGATGGAGAATTTTTTCATTATGGCATCGTAAAAGGGAAATTTTATCTTGAGAGGACCATTCATTGAAACCTTCATGCAGTTTGTTAAGTGGTAGCCTGTTGCTGAGGCCACCTATAATAAGTTAAAGTTCAGCTTTATGTAGTAAATTATTCAGTTAGCCTAAAGAGTAGATTTCTATTGCTATAACCAGCAGACATGAGTTGCGTGTAGTCAGAATTGTATTCATGCGGGAGATATTGCAAATTATTGATATGAAAATGAATGAGGATTTGGCACAGAAGCTCTGGGCAGTGCAGTTTTTTATTTATTTTTTTTCAGTGGCCTGTACAACTGCTAGGGGAGCGCTGTGGTTAGGCGTGAGGAGTAAGAACAGTGTGTTTGGACACTTGGCTGTGTTTCAGATTCACTTCACTTATCCTGTCTGTCTCCTCTGCTGCAGGACACCATCAACAGCGTCAAGGCTCGGCTGGGCAAGAGTCTGCAGATCCAGACGGTGCTGCGGGCGTTCGAGGCTCGCGACCGCAACCTCCAGGAGAGTAACTTTGACCGGGTGAACATGTGGTCCCTCACCAATCTGTTTGTCATGGTGTTGGTGTCCGCAATTCAGGTCTACCTAGTCCGCTCGCTGTTTGACGACAAAAGGAAAACCCGCACGTAACATCACCCCAAATGAAGGGGACGAAAAGAGAAACTAACGCACTAGCCCGGAAATATTTCTTGGATTCCTTCAACTGAGATGGAGCTCTTGGCTTGTCACTCTTAACACAGGATGTCACACACATACACACACATACACCCACACACATGCACACACACAAAGAAATTTGGACATTGTTTTTCTAACTTGCAGAGACAAACTGCTATTTACTCATAAGCACAAACAATCCACAATTGTTTGAATGGTGTTTCAGTTCACTTTTGTTGGAGGGACAGTTGGAGTCTCCACTTTGGAACAGGAACTTACATCTGCCACCATCTCTACTTCTCAACCTCAGTCTGTTTGTTACATTGAGAGGGAGTCTTTCTGTCTCTCTTTCAGATTTTGTTATTTTATAGACCTCACTAGCTGCTGTAATTCTTCACAAAGTGATGCAAGAAGCAAGTTTATGGTGTGACTTTTTGTAACAGCCTCAAGAAACAACAGGCAAGTGGCCTTATGATGCAAAATGTCATTTTTTTTTTTCCTTTGGACATGTTTTGAGTTTTAGGATGAACCAGGTGAAGAAATGGAATCTGTCTGATGAAATAGTTTCTCTTTCTCCCAAACACCATGGGAGGTGTGACCATTGTTGGCCTGTCATGTCTACCCATTCATGTCCTCTGTCCTCAAAACCTTTATCTTTTTACCTTTCTGTGTTACTGAGATGCCTTAGTGGTTTGTACTTAGCTGCCAGCCTTTTGCCAATCTGTGTGGCCTTTAAATGTCTCTCTCAATGCCCTGAACACACACATTTCTGTTGTAGATAGCAGCTCCACCTCACACTCTCCCTCTCATGCCAATACAGACAGGTTAGGTGTTCAGAGAGGGCTGTGCTGCTAATGTTGCTCCTTGGCACCCAAGGGAAAGTGGAGTAGGGGAAAGGGAAATGTGCCATCTCCAAATCTCTTAATGACTACTGCCCTACTCTCCTCTGCCATCGCTCGTGGGCTTCTTGCCTTAATGGCAGCCAGCTCCACTCCCCTACCCCGTCCCGCCCCGGGCTTGCTGACAGGGGTGTCGGATTTCAGCCATTTAGTCCACAACGAATACGTGGAGCTGCCTCTCTCGCTAGTGACAGAAGTCTATTTCTATCTGTCTGACACCTGGAAGGTAATCACCACTACACTACATGGGAGCAATGTTCACACCAGTATGCATGACTCACTCACTGCCTAAGCTACTTCACTCTTCTCTTAAAGGCTCATATCTGGAGTGATATTCAAAGTTAATGTGACAGCAATACTCAACTACTAATCAATCAATGCACTGGCCCCATTGCCACATTTCTGTCAGAACAATATATTATGGTTATTTATTTTCCATATGTTCATACTCCTAGTGTGTGTGTGTTTGTTAACTTTCAGCCTGGGCCCCAAGACACAAATTTCAGTGTTGTGATATCAACTAGTAGCAGGTGTTGTCCACAGATATAGGCTAATTAACACTGTTAAAGAGGTCATATTGTTTTCTTCCAGTCGTATTAAGGCACTACACTGTCCTGCAACATTGGAGTTGTTTTTTTGTTTTTTGTTTTTTGTTTTTTTTGGTTTTTTTTATTATTCTTGCTCTTCGCTGGATTGATTGTCCTCATCGTTATCTTCTGATGGGATGTTGAACTGCCCAGTGCTGTAAAACAGAGATCATGTGTTTATGCCTTCATAATGTAAACAACTTTATGACGTGAAGTGCTGTGAGAAGAAATTTTGAGCAGTCTATAATTGTTTTTAAATCATACAGTTTTGCCATACATATGAAACTGACTTTTGTGAGTACTTACAGTATTACAGGAGCTCCACACAACAGTGGTGGTCAGGAGTTGTCATGTCTTACCTCCTTCAAGTTAAACCGAGCTCTTTAAAGTCCTTATTAATTTGGTCTCCCTGCCCACTGGTTGTCTTTATCTCATGTTTAGGTCAAGCATTGTCTATTGAGATTTATTAAGTCTTATAAGGGTTGGAAAAATAAAGTGTTTTATCTACAGTAAAAAAAAAAAAAGGAGGTTTTTCTTCTATTGTAAAGGCCTTTACATTCTATTCTGCATAAACAAAACACTCTTGTATTACCTAAGTCATTTAGAAAGAGTGTCAAAATTATTGAGCCAAGATGTCTAACTAACTTCTACTAGCCGGAGAGAACAGGGGTGGGCGAGGGAACAGAATATTTATTTAACTCATGTTCTGTAGTTGTAAATGTGTTTAAATTAAACAGTCATACCTTTTTTTCTGATCTCTGTGTCTTATGTGCTTAATATTGGAGAACAGAAATAACGTTTGATTCTCAAACAAGCAACTGCGTGATAACAACATGAGAGAGCTGGGTACATACCTGAAGGAGAACCACGGTCTGACTGAATCCTAGTCACGGCAGGCCACCCAGTGTCTTCTGGACCCGTTTGTGCAGGGGTCGGACACTCAGACACTGATTTAGAGTTGGACCAGTGGTTGCTGTAATGCACTGTGGGTGCGGCCTTGGAAAGCTCAAAGGAAGTGGTAAAGGAGTTTATGCAGGTTAGTAGCCAACTTCCATTTGCCATCAGTGTCCGCATCCTTGCAGAGTGCCAGTATCTGTAAGGTGATACTTACCTGCTTCTTACGGGCTGATTGGGCTGTCCAACCCTTATGGAATCACCATCCTTGTGAACACGTGTGTCTATCTGCAACTAGAGTTAGAGATAGGCTGTCAGTAATAGGTACCCGTTGGATAACATAAAAATAATGACTTTAAATGGAAAAGAGGTTAGGGATTAAGCTGTCATCCAAAATTATGGGACATTTTCCAATATAAGTATTCTCTATACAGCATTTTGTGGACTTGAAAGATTGCTCATTAGTTCCTGTGTTTAACAGCAGAGGTTGGTCTTAGTGGTTCTGCTGGCACCTGGCTGGTATCTGGGCTGGGAGTGAAGATCCTGATGGCTGCTCGCACTGGGGTTAGACCCTTCAAATGGGACACACTGTGCTGTCGTTTATGCACTGGGTAGCAGCTGCAGGGCAGAGAATCAGAGAATACTGATTAAGCTACTGTTGCTGGTGGATATCCCTGTCAACATGGTCACAGGGATTATTACTGATAAGTAGATGATTTTAATATTGAAATATGTTTGGGTAGGAGAGGTTACCTGGTGGACCTGGTGGTCTTTTGGTCTTTCTGTTCCATGGAGAAGGGACTGCTTATGTTCACCACAGCCATCTGATCAAGGACACTTTATTAACAGCATTTTAATTTGACATACAGTAGTTAGTTCAATTTAAGCATTTGATATCTTGCGTCGTGCATGCATGCGTGTCATCCAGCAGGGGTCGCTGTGCTTAAATCTGTTCCTAGCTGTGCTTCACTTCCGCTACAATGATACGATGAGGTTGTAGCATCGACGCCGGCCGAAAGCACATCCCAGGTAAATAAAACATACAAACCTTTGAGACATTCATGTAGATGTTTTAGCGGACAGTTGTATGTTGATTCGCCGTACATGCGTGGTTTGTCTGATTTAAACGTAGCATCAAAACCGGAAGCGCCGACAGCTAACGTCACTGTCAACTTCGCACCGGTTTAGCGACATCTGTCAAATCTTTTCCTCTGTGTCTTCGTTTACATGCAATTAGCCGTGATTTAATTCTAATTATAACACGGTTGAAAGGGTCGTCAAAGTAACACTTCCACGAAATCCATCACACAATGGTCATATTTTTTGGTAGCCAGCGAAATAGGTGAGTTGTCACTTTTATCAGGTTAGCAGTAGCTAGCTAGCTAAATGTGGGCTGTTGTGTTGAATGGGATGCCGTATAGGTATCCCAAGTGAACTGTTATACCAAATATTCAATCTTAGCTTTATTATAAATAATCAAACCCATGGGAGCAATTCAATACTCCAGACAAAACTGTATTAATTTCAGAGTGGGAAAGTAACACAAGTCACCAGCCCGTTGCCAGGTGCTTAAATTATAGCTGTGCCTGATAAGTTAGTCATTTTGACGGGTAAAGAACAACCCACTTATCAGTATAAAGTCATTTGAATGGTTAACCAATGAAGGTGAATATTGAGAGATAGCTTCCTGCCCTAATCATGCCAGTCATTTAACTGTGTGTGTGTGTGTGTGTGTGCTGCAGGTGATGGGGCCAGACAGCGCCCCAGGTCCAGCTGTGCCCTGGCAGAAGATCCTGTGGGAGCGCCAGCCATTCCCTGATAACTATGTGGACCAGCGGTTTCTGGAGGAGCTACGGAGAAATGAGGGCATCCGGCAGTACCGCTACTGGGCCATGGTGAAAGAGGCAGGCTTGGTGGGGCAGCAGCTGTCCTGTGTGGCCATTTTCATTACCCTCTGGCTCTACATGGAGCAGGTACAGCAGACTGGGTGCTTGTGTTGGTGTTTTTTGGATTGGTTTCCATTCTAAATATATCATAAATTTAGTCATTTGAAGGGAGGGGATTCTCGAGACCTTCGCTTCAAGACATGAAAGACGCCTGTATCTGTTTTTCATTGTCTTTGGGCTGTGAATATATATATCTTTGTTCTCCTCACAGAGTCTGCTGTCCCCTGAGACTCTGCTATGGACCAGCTTGCTCTGTGCCCTGCTGGGTTACGGACTGTACCAAGCCTTGAGCTCACCCGCAGAACCAGGCTGTGAGCCCCGGACGCGTCTTGCAGACCTGCAGAGTGCCACCATCTTCCTTTCCTTCACCTTCGGCTTCTCGCCAGTTCTGAAGACGCTAACAGAATCTGTGAGCACAGACACGGTGTATGCCATGTCGGCTCTAATGCTGCTGGCCCACCTTGTGTCATTCCCTTATGCCCAGCCCTCCCCTCCAGGCAGCCTGTCCCTCAACGCGGCCCTGTTCGCCTCTGTGTGTCTAGCCTCCAGGTTGCCAGGCGCTCTGCACACCTTTGCCATGCTCAGCTGTGCCCTGCTGGTGTTTGCCCTGTGGCCCTGCCTGCTGCACAGGATCAAGGAGAATGCCTCAAGCCAATTTGCTGGGGTGTGTGTAGGGGTATGTATTGGAGGAGTGGTGGGTCTAGGGTTCCAGTGGCTGGGAGGAGCGGTACTTTTGGCCCTGGCCCTTGGGAGTGTTACCCTGCTTTGTCCCCTATTGCTGATCAGGCTGCAAAGACACAAGGACAACATCCATGGACCCTGGGATGAGGCTGAGATCCAGGAGGACCTCGGCCGCTTCCTCCACCATCACACACGATGAAATATCAGGACGAACACAAATTGACGTAAAAGTATTTCGTATGATTCAGTTGACTGTGTCGGCCTCTAGTATTATGTTGGTGCTGTAGATCCAAAGAGACAAATGCCAACTATACTCTTGGCCCACATCCCAGCTGGACAGCCATGATCCTTGTCATTCTCATCCAGAGAATATTAAGATTTTACAAAACTTAAAGCTGCTGCTATGTTTAAATTTTTAACACTGGGACTTGAATTGGGAAGTGTCGACTATTGTGCAATGCTGTCTAACATTGAATATGGTGATTCTATATCAGTGGTTTTGTTAATCTGCGGGGATATTATGTGGATATTTTATGTAGGATGTTGTGTGTGGATGGATGATTGAATGGATGTTTAACATCGCTTGATTCTGACCAAGGGCTCTAATTCCATTGCCAAATATGTTGAAATAAAATATCACCCGTATACTGTAAGATTTTAAGAGTTTTAACAGTAAAAAAAAAAATATTTGATTGGTGTGTGTTGTTTCATTTACCAAGTAGAGACTACAATGATTGAGTCATTTTTACTGTACATCAATGGATTTGTAATATGACCATTCCAATAATAAACTGTCAATTTTCATAAACAAAGCTCACTTTGCTTCCAAAAAGGCATCAGGGCCACGGGACTGTCAGTTACTAAGAGTTAGTTATTGGGATCCACATTCAAATGTTTGTTGTTGTTTTAGTTGTATTACAATCTAGACTCTGCACAGGGAGATAATAATGAGACAAATTTATGAAATTATAGTGAAATTAATTACTAATTTTGCCACAGCGACTGCTAATCCCTGTTAGCGGTTTACAAGGAGTACTTGAGGGCTGTGTAGACGGACGGACGGTGCAGCGGACGCTAGAGGTCCTACCTTGATCACTTGTCTCCCCGGGTTGGTGTGGACAGAGGCTGTAAGCTGTGCAATAGCGTTTGTGCGGTCTGATGGCGCCATGGTGTTGGTTAATTCAGTCCGATTTTAGTTCTCTCCACAGCGCAGCTCAGCGCAGTTGCCTCCCCTCTGGACAAGCGTCTGGCTCCCAGACACAAGAAGCTGCTGTCGTATTGATCTGCACGTCACAAGTGCTGAGCTGTCCTTAACGTTCTCGGTCAGTCAGGATTTGTTTTTAGTCAACTATCACATCACATCAGCACCAGTTCACCTGGCAAGCATGCGCCAGGTGTTCGCAGTGATGCCCAAATAAAACGCGTTCAGACCCCGTTAAACCCAAGGATTTGTCCCGTGGGCCCCCATAAAACTGTCTCAGTGTGGGGCAGACAGCACTGGACTGAGTGAGCCTCTTATCATAATATTCATCCTCACACATCCCCTCACCGCACTAACTTAGCGTTAAAAAATCAAGAGTGAGCGAATCCTCGTCTTGCTAATGGCTCTCTGGAATCCATCAAGGTCTTTTGAGGGCTCTCACGCCCCGGAGAGCCACTGATGTACACAAATGTTATGGCCTGTGCAAAAAATTTTCACTCGCAAATATATGTCAAGAAAACTTCCGTTAAAAATTTATTTAATGGATGATTTCCATAGTAAACATTTTTTCCTTAATGTAGCTTTCAAATAAAGAGGATACATATTAAAAAATAGAACTACTATTTATTCAGAAACAGTACAAATGGAGTATATTTTCTCTATGTAGGAGTACTAAAACTGGCATTTTTATTTACACAAAGCTCAGGCTCTGGAGACAACTCGGCAGACAGCTAGGCACATTCCAGCATTTATGGACAATAACATTATGTACAAAACAGGCTTTGGATTGAGTGAGTTCTGCAGACAGCGGCTCCCTGAGGAGGCAGAGGGGAGCCCAGCGTACAGCGCTGCAGCTGGATTACACATCATGCAGCTCATTGGCCTCTGTGGGTAGCAGTCAGCTGCAGCTGGGATGGTCGCTGGGTAGTTGGGTAATGGAGTTGTGAGCAGAAATTACAGCCATCAGTGCGGTTTTACAGCAGGGATACTTGGGGGCTGCCTCCTGGACAAGATCAGATGAAGCATATTATTGTATTACAGATACCGCTCATAGGCGTGTAACAAGTCATGCGTTGCATTGATGCGGCGATTATAAATTCTGATTCAACTGTATCAACTGCGAAAAGAAATAAATAGACTAAATCACTGACTGAATCCATGAGAAATTATTTTTTTAATGTTTAAGTAAGTGTTTTGGCCGATCTTTTCTACTCTTCATTTTCCACATTTATTTAATATATACAGACTTTTGGCGTAATTATTGAATTGAAGCATGACCTAAGTTCGAATTGACTGAATCCGCTGAATCAATGGATTCAGTGATTTATTGATTCAATTTAAATAATTTAATCATTGCAGAAAAGAAAAAAAAAACATTACATCACCAACTAAAAAAGTCTTGAATTGAACCGAATGTCTGTTAAGCACAAGACTAAAGAATGTATTGTATGCAAATCCCAACACTTGTCAGGTGCATTGACACAAAGCAGTAAAGACAAAAGCTGCATCCACATAATGTGGATGTGACGTTTTGACATGAGTGTTCGTCAGGCATCAGACTGGAGCACTGAATAAGCACAAGATTCAAATAACTACTATCACAACATTTAAGAACCTCCGACATATATTACACGTCCTTGAATGCAATTGCATGTTATCACTTAAATGCCTGTGGTAAAAGGTGTGAGAAGTTGCAAAAACTATTGTGTGATAGACATTAGTGGCTGAGAGGATGTACTTGAGAGATCTTGTGTGGGAAAACCTGAAGCTGCAAATGAGTTAATAAGGGAGACAGAGAAGATATTGGAGATGGAGACTGGATAGGAAGGGAGCAGTTGATTGGACAAGGAGGAAGTTCAGGATAGAGTGAGGAAGAAGTATTAGACAGAAAAGTAGATCCACCATCCAAGGTGGGATGGAAGGAGTTAGGAAAGGAAACAGAGAGACTGTATGCGGGAAAGGCCCTAAAGAACCATTGGAGAGCACAGAGGAAATGAGGCAAAGAGAAAAAGGAGAGACAGGCCAAAAGCAGGGGAGGAACCAATGAAAGGGGAGAAGTGAAGCAAAAGTACTGGGGTGTGGGGGTGGGGGTGGGTATTGCATGAGGGAGAGTGGGGAAGGCAATAAAACAAATGCATGCTAGGAGAAAGAAGGAGAGGGGGATGAAGGAGAGAGGGAGAGAAATGAAAACTTGGGGAGAGCAAGGGAGAGGGACAGAGAAAGGGAGAGAGAGAGAGAGAGAGAGAGAGAGAGAGAGAGAGAGAGAAAGAGAGAGCTCAGCCTGTTGTCTCTGGCTCCAGTAAAAAGTTGTACTGAGAGAAGGCCTGTCTACTGTGGCTGATGGGAAAGAGAATATGAGAAACACATTTTCCAGCAGACCCCCACCCAGATCAAATAACAACTCTTTCTCCCCCTATGCCTCCATAGTGCAAGGTTTGGTTGTGTGTGTGTGTGCATGTGTATGCATATATGCAAGGGCGTGTTGGAGTGACAGACAGGGTGGAAAGGACTTTGTAATATAAAATGGCAGCTTTACACCAACGAACCTCTGCTGAGAGGCTGGCCCAAAATGTGGTTTCAGAGTTACCTTGGCACACTGGGAGGGACACGGCCGGGTTGGCTGGCGGGTTGTTGGAGGCCGTCAGCACCAGAGGAAGGAGGTGGTCCAGAGTGAGTGGGCGCCCGAGGAGCTATAGGGGCAGGGCCACGAGTCGATGATGTGGGCGCAGTGAGTGTCTTTTTGTGGGGCGTGGGGTTGGATGCAGAAGTGACCCTTACAAAGAGGGGGAAAACCATGTCTCATAACAACAACAACTGCCACCTTTAACACTGTGGCTGAAGTGATAGTTAAAGGAAACTAGGTTTTGGCTAGTGTATGCATCTGTGTGTCATTGTAGTCCAACTGTGTGTACCTGCAGGCCTGTATCCGGGAGGAGTTTACAGGTGGGGGCAGAGGGGTGGAGCAGGTGGAGGTGGAGATGTCTCCGATGATTGCAAGCGCCTCCTTCAAGGCAGTGTGTGTGCGTAGCACCTCCTCTCTACGCTGCTCCTGCTCTGGTGACTCATCCATTAGCACTGAGGTTTCTCCCAGAGCATAGAGCTGGGCCAGCAGCTCAGAACCAATGAATTCCTTCACCTACAGAGAGGGATTGTAAACATCCACATCCCAAAGTCAAAAGTGCTACATGTTGTAAAATGGTGTTTTAATTGGATATAGAATTTATAATTTCAAATACTGGTGTATGTAAAAAAGTGAATCAAAATTAACGATGCATGATACTGCATTTTTTGCCAATATCTAATATGATATAAATTTTAAAGCCTTTATTGGCTGATAGCAATGACATGCCATTATTATCCCTAATTATGAACTGTTTTTTATGGTCTGTCTTTAGTGATTGAGATAGTTGGAAAATAGTGTTTCAAATGATATATAGTTGTATAATAGTGATGTGGAATATAGACTTTAAGTGCCAAGTCATGACAAAGATTAATAGAAAAGAGAGAGAGGAGGAGAGGAGGGAGAAGGGTGTGTTGGGCTGACAGCGAGCTTCTGGCTGGTAACAGATGAGAGGGAGACATTTGAGAAACAGAACAAAAGGGGAAAATGCTTCAACAGTTAAGCATTTAGTGTGGCTAGCTTACATTGTTGATCATAAGGTGCATGATAGCCTTTGGCATGAGATCTCTGACAGTCTTGCAGACAATATTCATGTAGGAGTCGACCAGGTTACGAATGGTCTCCACCTGGCGTCCCAGCTGGGGGTCCAACAGGAAGCTTTCTGCAGATTCATTCCCCTTCTCATCCTCCTGAGTGACAAGCAGAGATGGAGAGATGGAGTAAGGGAGATGACTTTAATATATATTGTTCCAATTTAATCTGTTGTTTTTCCATGGTGTGTAGTCTAATGTGAGGTGCTGCAGTAATCGCTGTGGTAACATGGTATCGCTGTTAATTTCATGCCATACAGATGTGTGAAGTGAAAAGGATTAGTCCCACGTGTCTTGTCACATCATATGACATTTATTCAGCGTGAGTGACAGAGGAGAAGGGAGTAACTGCTAGGAATAGGGAGAGAGGGAGAGAAGAGGGAAGAACACAAAAGAGGGAGGTGAGGAAGATTACGGAGAAGAAAGAATAGGGAGAGTGGGTCAGGGACGAAGGACGGAGAGCACTGCTGATTAGAAACAGACTAGCTCACACACACACACAGTGACATCACAGGCCAAGAATGCAGTGCTGAAGAGCCAACGACAGAGCGGGATCGAAGGGGTGGGGGACTCTCTCACTCTGGCAGAGAAAGAGAAAGGGGAACATGGAGAGAGGGGTAAGGGGTTATGGACCAGGGTTTATGTTATTAACGAAGGCTAGAGCCACATATTACAGAATGGTAAGGTGCAGGCAGGTGCAACTCCCCACAGCTAGGGTCACGGTTGGGTTTAATTAGGTTGACTTAGGGGTCAGAATACTAACGGCGACTTTCTCAGGGTAGACTCCAGCCCGCAGCAAAGAAGCCTTCCAGCTGTCCACCTCCTCCTGCGAGTTACAGGCCAGCTCCAGGAACCTGTAGTCCTTATACACGTTCCTGTAATTCATTGCAATACTGTCAGACACTTCCAAAAACTACATTTCCTAGCCAGAAAAACAATCAAGGGTACTTTCCATGACATTCAGTTTGCAGTGTAATCTACAAAAAAACATCTGAAAGATTCTGTAGGTAACTTTTTTCCTTCATAATTTTGACAAATCACCATTACACATAGAGGGTATAGGGCAGAGCAGAGGTGATAAAAATAAAGATTTTACCTAGAAAGTAATTTCTTATATCAGCTATAAATAAATTGAAAAATGGACAACCCTTTAATACAGCCTCTGATGGGACAACTTTGCCATCATGTCCTACATAGAATGATCCCCTATTAAGTTCTGGTGGCAGAACACTGACAAACAATACATGGCAGTGTCAGGCTATAAGTCAATTGGGGCAGATTGAGAAGGAAGGTGATATGGTACTCTTTAATGTCTTGAAAAATCTGTTTAATTTAAATGTTTTTTAATTATTTAATTATTTTCAATGTGTCTCTGGTAAATGGTTTGCTGTATTTTGCTGTTTTGTAGATGTTTTGGTACACAATGCTAATTCTTTATCATCTTTATCATCTGCGACCTAAACTGCAAGAATATAAGGCGTTATCTATTATAAGACCTATAAGTAATAGAAAAGTTATTAGTGGTCGTAATGTGGCTGATACACGCTTAAAAAAAGAAACAAAAATAGTCCCTGCTCATTGTTTGTTTTTTAAAATCATATTTTGTGTAAATTTTAGGAAACTTCCTACACTGCCGGATTCAGTCATACATACTATAGCATTTTAAATTAGTTCACATTTAACTTTAGGGCTGTTGGGAGTTCTCGTTTCTTTGAGACGATGCTAATCTTATCTGTTCACTCAACATAGTGTATGCTAAAGCGTTATCATGGAGCATCGAGGTGCAAATACCTTCATTGATGATTTTGGCATCTATGTTCTCACCACTTGACAGGCAAGTGGGCCAACAGGCCAGTCTCTCCAAAATTCACTGTATCCCTTTAAACATAGTACTGTGTGCAGTCCAGAAGAATGCAACAGCAAAGAGGGAATAACGGAGTGATAAATGTAAAGGATACAGACATACACATGTGTGTTCAAACACATGTAGGTCTGGGTCACATCCACACACATGCACACTCAGCCAGGCAGCAAGCCAGACACACACACATACACTAAATAAACCAATTTATTTCTCCCCAACAGCTGTGCTCCACATGACCTTGCCTCTTCACTACAACTTCTCTTTTCATCACTCATCTATTCTCTCCCTTTTCATCAATCCGTAGGTCTTCGATCCCTCTGTCCCTCATCTCACTTTCTTCCTCTCACCATACCATCTCTCTGCTTTGGCTGTGCAGTCAGCACAGCAAAGTGAGAAACAGGCAAGGATCTGGAGCGGGCCGCAGCCCATCTGTTAAACATTTTTTTCTTTAATCACTCTGTTGTTCCTCTCCTCCTTTTGTTGTTCCCTTCTCACATTCAGAACACATAGCAATAACCTCAAATACGTGAGACCTTAGAGTCTGTGTGTAAGACTGAGAGAAAGGGAGAGGGAAAGGAAAAGAGAGAGACTTACATATGACCTTAACAACGGAGAGTTGTGCAGAAAGATCAAGAAATAAGCTGTCAGTCTGTGAGCTTGTGGCTGGGCTAGGGTGGGTGAGGCTATTGAGTCAGGGTGCGGTGGCTAACAGACAGGGAGCCAAGCCAACAATGACAATACTAGAGTGCTATTACACTAAGGTCTACGGCTTGTAAGAACAGCACACAGATATATACACCCGCAAGCACACATAAAATTGTTCTCTATGCTGAATTATAACTCACACCAGCCATTTTTTATTCTCGCCCCCTTTGCTACCCTCTCTTCTGCTGAAGTCAGGGCCAGTTTGACTTTTTTTCACTCATCTTCAGGAATTTTTGCACAGAGCCCTGGCTGCTTTAGGTTTGAAGAGTTTCCTGAGGTTTTTGATTACTGTCAGACAGGGACAAAACCACTGCAATGGCTGCAAAACACACACACACACATACGCCTGCACACACACACACACACACACACACACACACATACAAATGCGGAGAGAGAGAAACTAAGTGAGAGAGAGAGAGAGCAGGAAAAGGGGGTGGAGGGGGGGCGCCATAGGACAGACTCTGACACATTCCTGGCCGATGGCTCTAATACTCTCTCTCCCGCTTTCTTTCTCCTCTCAACCCTTCCAACTCCTCTCTCTCCCTCCTTTTTGTGGTGAGTAGAGCAATTCTTTCCAAACAAGAGCAGCCTCATCTCTGATCCAAGCTCTCTGGCTTTGATTAGCTGCTTAATGAGCCTGCCGACGGTATGCTGTGGTCTATCCACGCGCACTCACTCACACACACACACACACACACACACACACACACACACACACACACACACACACACACACACACACACACACATACACACACACACACACACACACCCACACACACCCACACACACACACACACACAC
>OMLB01016218.1:80374-96027 GCA_900302555.1 Myripristis jacobus | reverse complement strand
CTCCCTCTCAATCCAGGCGCCAATCAATGCAGCTTTCTTTAAGAGGGCTGTACATGTCTCTCCCCCTCATGTCTCACACACACACACACACACACACACACACACACACACACACACACACACCCACACACATACACACACACACACACACACACAGAGCTCTAGTTGACAATGGGATTATCTGGTTTTCACTGCAAGAGAGTCTAGATTCTAGAGAAATGAGACGTTTCTGTTTGTTGGGGTGCTGAAGTAATTAAGTACCTGAAATTTACACTTTTTCTTTTTTCTGGTCAATCAATTCTTTTGTCCCAGTTTTAATCATCTTTCCTTTTTGCCTTCTCCAAAGTGACCCATATCCACTGTGCATCTGGGTGTCTGCGTTGTAAGGGTCCCCAGCCCAATGATTGCTGTCACATGCAGTGTGCTGCTGGATGTACGGGCCCCAAGGACTCAGACTGCCTTGTGAGTGACACACACACTCACACACCTTTTTTTTTTTTTTAAATCAGATATCTATTGTTTTGTCTTTTATCTCCTGTGCAAACTCCATTGTAGCAAGAGGCACGTCTTTCCATTTCTAGAGAAATAAATGTTTGTTCTGTCCTGTCTGTCTCTGCAGGCGTGCCGTTTTGTCAACGACAGCGACGTGTGTAAGGACAGCTGTCCTCCTCCCACCATCTACAACCCTGTCACCTTCCAGTCCATACCCAACAAGAATAAGAAGTTCAGC
This sequence comes from Myripristis jacobus, assembly GCA_900302555.1. Lineage (NCBI taxonomy): Eukaryota > Metazoa > Chordata > Actinopteri > Holocentriformes > Holocentridae > Myripristis > Myripristis jacobus. The sequence goes on along the minus strand of OMLB01016218.1, from coordinate 95,297 downwards.
TTTGGAGCCACCTGTGTCAAGACATGTCCTCGTGAGTTTAAAAAAAAAAAAAATCATTCATCCTTGAAAGGCTTACTGAGCAGGCATGTTTCTTTTTTTTCAGCAGTGCCCTGCTTCACATTCAGTTTGGTTCAGACTCTGCTTTGGGCCACTCAGCAGCTCCACTGGCTCAGTCGGTGGTTAAATGTCTTGCTCAAGGGCGCCTTGATGATAATTGCCAAGGGAGGAGATGGCATTACTTGTTCTTTTTTCCTGCACACATTTTCCTCCTCACTCCAGGGGTTCAGAGCAGCAAAATCACAGCCACATGCCTCTCTGTGTAAACTTTAGCGGACTTGCTTCCCCTTTTTCCATGCATGGTCCTTCTCACTCTGCAAAGACACACTCCAAACCCTTTGTCTCCATGCCCACAGATAACTACCTGGCCACGGAGGTGGCTTGCACTATGGCTTGTCCCAATGCCAACCAGGAGGTCATCATCACGCAGCCTGATGGACATGAGACACAGAAATGTGACAAGTGTGAGAGGGACTGTCCTAAAGGTGGGCCTAAAGTCTGTGTCTGTTGGTCTGTGTGGGTGTGTGTTGCGTAATATTTTCTGTGATCTAAAAAAATCAAACTGGTGGTGCATTTTTTGGATGCCATGTGCAGTAAGCCACGTGGCAAATTTAAATTAGCTTTTACAGTGTGGTTTGTGTTTTTGTGTGTATGTAGTTTCAGCATTTTGTGCATGCTTTGGTGGTCAGTTAGGCAATTAGGAACTAATTGTACTTCACCCAGTGATGTTCTGATGCTTCAGATGAGACAAAGGTACAAAGTGTGCCAACTGGTTTTGCTGCTCCTTGTTGTTGTTGTTGTTGTTGGAGTATCTTGTGATCAGAGTCTCAGGTCACGGTGCTGGTACTACTCACAGTCATAATCTTTGTGGTTTCTGTTGTAGTATGCTACGGCCTTGGTATGGACAACCTCCAGGGCGTCACCATGGTAACATCCTCTAATGTGGAGCAGTTCAACACGTGTAAGAAGATCTTTGGTAGCCTTTCCTTCCTTCCACAAAGCTTTGTGAGGTAAGAGCTCAGTTTTCACAACAAAGTCCAACACAAGTCCCAACACAAACCTTATGATCGCTCAAATTAGTTCATTTGATACTTACAGTAAAAGATGGGCCAAATATAAATAATTTGTTTGCAAAGATACATGCATTTTTTTTTAAATATCAAAGATGACAAAATAAAGCCATTAACTTTGTTCAAGGGTTACCTTAAAGATAAACAGATAAACAGATGAGCACACTATTGCACAATCAAAAATGTGACCATAATAGACATTTTTCACAGCAGCCAGTTTGACATGAAGTAGCAGGTACACACAGGCGGTCCTGATAATAATAATTAAGGCTCTGTTTTGCTTAAGTGTAGCGGAGTCTTTCCAGGGAAGCAGCATGGCCACCTGGGCTGTGGCCCAAAAACAAACTACATGTTCCTAGGTTCTGAGTATGAGGTGTGTTGACACTGTGAAAGCATGAAAACGCATCAACTCTGTCAACACGCACACGCCATACTCACGCACAGACCAAAATGTCTGTTGAGACACGTGTTTTTTTATGTTTGTTGAAGTTAGAAGGTATCAGAAGGCCACATGACACGATTATGTTTCCTGCCAGAATAAAACGATGTAGTGTGTTGAATTTCTTATACCTGCCAAAACAGTATACTATGGAGATGAGTATATATCTATATATCTATAAGTATATCTATATATCTACCCAATATAGAGCTGAGCATGAAACAGCAGTCAGTGTCACAGAGCTGAGTCCCATCAGATATTAGCTGTAGAAATCCAGCAAGACTTGGAAGACATGGAGGATTCCTTCAGCTAATTAAGCAGAAAGTTGCCGCCCAGGCCAAATGTTCTAGATCAGAGTGTACGCAAATTAACCTCAAGCACTCAGATCTGGACTGTTGTGTAAATCGGATGTTTTTTAATTTTATTTAATAATTTATTATTATTATTATCTTTGTTCCATTTCTATTTTTTTCCCAAACAGTGGACTATGGAGAATGAGAGAGAGAGAGAGGGATTTCTGCTTGGCTACTGCAAAATAAGTGGAAACATGTCTTTCTAGGCACTTTAATATTATGTGGACTGTACAAATGCATGAGGATTTTTTTTATTTTTTTATTTTTTTTATTTACACCAACAGACATTGTCACTATTTACAGACATTGAGACATCACATTCCTGTGTGGTAGTGGGAAACAGTGGAGGAGGGTAGACATAAGAAAAAAGGAATAATAATAATAATAATACTGATAGTGGTTACAGTAATAGTGTAGAGCTAATAGTAACAATAATAATGATAGCAGCCTGTGTAACAATAGTAATCATCATAATATTATTACATACCATATACTATAATATAATGTTAAACATACAAAATGAGTGGGCACGGGAAAAAAAATAGAAAGGGTACCCAAATGCATGAAGATATATTATAATCATACGTACAGCTTCTCACACGAGTGTGTTTATACAAACACACAACATGCACAACATATCAACATCGTACTGCAGGACACGAGGCATATTGCATATTTTCATTATCTTCTTGGAAAAGTGACAGAGAGAGAGAGAGCGAGAAAGAGCGCGAGAGAGAGAGAGAGAGAGAGAGGCATGCAGTGGCAGCAAACATTGATCATTAATCAAACCGTAAAATTTCTGAGCCATCTGAGTCGCCATGATGCCCTCTGGTCCTAAAAGGTAGCTGGTCGGCCTGTTTGGCACATCGCAGAGAGAGGGTTTATGCCACTTAAAATATCTCCTTTTGTGTGGCAACTGTGTGCAAGTGTGTAAATGTAAACAGAAATTTGGAGAATTTCTGTTTACAGCTGGAGATAACTGTCTCCGAACAAACAAGGAGAATGGGTGAAAACGGATTTTATCATTGTGGTGGTTTTGTGGATCAGATGCACGCACATAAAGTTATTTATCCAGATGTGCTGTTTGTCCAGGGACCCGGCGACAAACACATCAGGCCTGACTCTGGAGCAGCTGAGTGCCTTTAAGAACCTGGAGGAGATTACAGGTACTGAACATCGAGACTGACTTTATGCAGGAAGAATAAAAAGTGGACAACTGTCCTGTTAAAATGCTTGATTGAATAAATTCAAGCTTAATTGTGTCAGAGTTTCAGACTTTGCATGTTTACCTGACAAGCCCATGCAGTTGTTATTATACCCAAGTGCAGTGAGGTTGGTTTTTATTTACTTTTGACACGATTCTTTTTTTTTTTTAAACCATATGCTATCAAGAACATGTTTTTCACTGTTTACCAAGCATGGAAAATAATCATTTGGGTCATAACAATTTTCTGTTGCCATAAAAATCTGGGCTAATTGCTCTCATTCATAAATTCACACATACTCCCTCTGCATGCATGTACATGTCAGTGTTGTCACAGCTCTGCAGGCACACACCTCTGTATTCCTCTGTATGTGCTCTGCTGTAGAAAAGTGCTTTCAGGGGGTCCAGACTGATTTTTTTTTTTTCTCGCAGGTTACTTGTACATCGACGCGTGGCCTGAAAACTGGACTGACCTGAGCGTGTTTGAGAACCTGAAGGTGATCCGAGGCAGGATGCTCTACAAGTAAGACTGCTTTTGAGCTTACTGTCACTCCATTTCCTTTTTTTTTTTTGTTTACTTTCTTCCTCTATCCCCATTTTCTCTTTCTGTTCTGCATATTCAGCCTTCCTGTCCTGTACCATTCACTTTTAAGTTGGACTGATAACATTTGTTATAGTTCTGTATCTGTTTTTATCGCGTCTAGCAGTTTTATGAATTATCCCGTCTTTGTCTGCTTGTGCTCCATCTGATTGTCTATTTGTCTGCACTTCTTGTGGTTCAGCTCCAGTATTTCCCTCACCCTGAGGGTTGTAAAGGCTAATCATTCACTCGTACTGCGGCTTACACCTACAGCAGGATTACAGTGGCAGTCTCTGGGTGGCTAACTAACTTTTCATGCTTAAATGAGCCCACAGTGACTAATGACTCAGGTATGCTGTATGCTTTTGTTTGGGACCGTTCCAGCCTTTTACAATATGCTCCAGTGTTATGGGCCGTTGTTAAGGTAGTTGGAGCAGTTTAATTGCTTTGTTGACGTCCTCGCCGCCTACCTTACTGATTTTCATCGCTCGCCTTGTTTAGTGGTTTTCATGCACAGTGGAGTGTTTGTTTTTTATTTCTCATACATCTGCCTAATTGCTCAGACATTTCATGATGCCGCGGATGAAAAGTGTTTCCCACTTGCATGTTCTTGTGCATTTCAATGCATTTATATGGTTTTTTAAAAAAATACATCTTTCTTTTCTTTGTGTTATCCACTCCAACTGTACGTATATTGAAAATTCAGTACCTTCTTCTCCTCTTAAACTCACTAATAGCTCATTTTCACGCTTGCCCATGTATAGGATTTGTCAAACGTTTATTAGGGAAGGATTTCTGGTTGAAGTTAAGCTACTTGAGGTGCTCACAGTGCAGTTGAATAAAGAAAAATGTCCACCTTAACAAGTCATTTAGTCTTGCATTCAGTCTTAAATTCTTGTTTTTCTCACAATAAGTGAAAAAAAATCTGCCAGTGGGATGAGATAATCCCACTTCTTACCACTGCTGCTCAACATGTTCCCAGATTTTTCTTGAATGAAGCATCATTTTCTTCATCCCAGTGGGGTGATCTCCCTCATTCTTCGTCAGCATATTTATACTTGTTCCCAGAAAAAGTGAAACTACATCAGAAACAAGTGGGATGCTGAATGTAACTGAATATGAAACTAAAATCAATCAGTATCATCTTGACTGTGACACAGTTTTCCCCCCATAACCTGTCAGTATTTAAATGTTGATGAAAACCCACTTTTTAATCTGACCTGATTAAGATAATTAAACCCACATCTGAAATCTGTCGACTCACAGCTCCTCTCCCTCGTTCTTAGGGGTGTGTTTTCACTGGGGGTCCAGAACCTGCAGATCCGCTCTCTGGGGCTGCGTTCACTGCGCAGCGTCAGCGGAGGTCTGGTCCTAATCCACAACAACTCCCAGCTGTGCTACACCAACTCGCTGCCCTGGGGGAGTCTCCTCCACCCCGCGCAGGGACCCCACCGCATCGTCAACCACAACCAGGGCCTCCAACTGTGCGGTGGGTGAACACACACAGGCAGAACACAGCGTGACATTTTCCATTTTCCACTGATTTTTAGTCAGCAAATGATATCATTTCTTATAAAAAGAGCTGGGTGTGCATCCCTCCAGCATGCTTCTTGCTTGTAGAAACAATGGCAGGAAATAGTGTAAGCTGTATTTTAGGTGAAAATCAAACTGTCAAGGAAGCCCTGGTGGTGCCGTATTGCCAAAATGGCAAAATCACAATGCCATGCTATTCTCTGTCCCTGTGCAATGAAGTGGAAAGCATGCATATCAGTGCTGGTCAAAAAGTAAAGCTAGTAAACTCAACTCAAACTCAACTCTCTTGATTTTTATGCAGCACGGCCATCAAGCCAAAATGGTGCTTTAAACCAGAAAGCCTTCAAAACACGATCATCAGGTTGACACATGCAAAGAATGACAATGGCAATTTGTGTTTAATACATATTAATACAAGTTGGAAAACTAGTCAAAAAATAGTTCAGTACTTTCATCAGTTTGCATGTCGAAGACGCTCACTGACTCCTGTTAGTCTACACAGGCAAGCAGGTTTTATTGCACACCTCATGACATAAGGAGAAAATGCTTCCATGTAACACAAAAATATACAAAAAAATATACAAAAGTAAAATATTTATGCATATTTCCCATGTGACCAAAATTCATAGCCTAAAACACAGCCTAAATCACACATAAAGTACAGGATCTTTTAAAAGGTGGCATTGAGATTTTGCTGTATTCAGAGAGGTTGCCATCGTTCCTGCAGGACGTGGGCACGGTCACCAGCCAGTCAGGTAAAAAGTGCAAATCGCAGTGTTGCGTCACACCTGAGGCCAACAGAAAACATGGCATGCGTTCATGTTCAGTGTGTGACCGGCTCCGTCTGTGTGTCTCTTCAGTGGAGGAGGGACGTCTTTGTCACCCCCTGTGTGAGGGGGGCTGCTGGGGCCCGGGACCCAGCCAGTGTGTGTCCTGCAAGACCTTCCAGCGTGGCACAGAGTGTGTGGAGGAGTGTGACATCTATCAGGGGTAAGAGAGGATGTGTGGGAGTAGGAAATCAGTGCAAAGCAGGGAGGAAATGCTCCAAATGACAGTGGGGGTGTGCTGGAACAGAGCATAAAAATCATCCACCAAAAATAAAAAAATAAGTGGGTTGTTGCGTGTGGGGTTTGTGGATGAGAAATCAATACTGGACCATAAGGCCAAGTGTTTGAAATAATAAAATGACAGGAAATCAATCTGAAAGCTTTTAACTTCAATTGTGGCTTCAAGCAATTTTCAGTCATGGAGAAAGCAAAGACTGTTTAATGACATTGGGCACTCAACACGCAGAATTTCAATGTCAAACTGGACTGGCATTGGTATGATGTTTATGTAATGATGGATGAAATATTTACAAACAATACATAGAATAAAAATGAGCAAATGGATGGACTCTATGGATGTTGCATGTCCTCTCTGTGCTTGTGTTGCAGGTCAGTGCGCGAGTACACAGACGGCTCTCGGTGCAGTCCCTGTCATTCAGAGTGTCGCCTCATCAACGGCTCTGCCTCCTGTCACGGCCCGGTAAGATGTGCACCAGTGTCTGGGAATATTTAACTGGATTTGTTACCAGGATGAGATTAATTTGAAAAACATCACACTTTAGCCTAACCTGATGGACATCAAAATATAAGCTGTTGTTTTGTCACAAAAGTGGTTACACTTTTGAGCGTGGACATGCTGGAGCAGTCCCGCACACAGATGTGTTTTTGCACTTGAAGATGTCGTCCCTACTAGAGCAACACACATTGTACACATTCCCTGTCTGTTCAGTCCATTTAATCACACATAATAAAGACATCCATAATTTCACACAGACACACAGGTGACCTTTTTAAATCAAAACAATACCATCCCTTGCCATTATTCTTCTTTTTCTGTGGATTAAAAGCCATTTCATATGATTCATTAAAATGGTTACTTTTTTAGAGACCCTTGCAAAATGCTAGTTCTGTCAAATAAATGTCAAATGAATACTGCATGGAGAAGAAGATCAACCTATGTTAGCAGTGCAGTGTTTTTGTACATATACCCATCCCTTGTCTTTATCCAGGGGGCAGACCGGTGCACAGAGTGTCTACACTTCCAGGACGGGGACTTCTGTGTGGACCGCTGTCCCAGCGGTGTCAAGGAGGATCTGCACACTATATGGAAGTACAGCAATGCCACAGGACACTGTCTGCCCTGCAACACCAACTGTACACTCTCGTGAGTGGAAACACACCCCAACACCCAAACACAAGCACACATGAACTGCAATGTAATCCTAAAGACATTTTCACATATTTCACACCTAATCATTCTCTATTTCAGCTGCACTCAGACGGATGATAGAGGCTGCCCCTTTCATTCAAAATCAGGGTAAGATACTCTCTGTATTAAGATTAGCTATGTCGACTTTCTCCCTTGGATTTCCATTAACATCAGTCTTAAGTCCCACTGAAACTCTTACTTTATTTTCAGTCCAGTCCAGTTGGGGCTTCTTTTCATTGTAAACGGAGGGCTCAGGGCTACTGTGCCTCTGAGGAACTGGGGCCCAGTTGAATCTGACATCCAGAAATAACCCAAGCATCTTTCTCTGTGCAGACCGGGCACGTCCATCGCAGTCGGAGTGGGTGGAGTGGTACTTTTCTTCATCCTGCTGGCTCTGCTGGTTTTCTACCTGAGGAGGAAGAAGAAGCTGAAGGAGAAGGAGGCGATGAGGAGAATCCTGCAGGAGCACGAGGTGGGCGCTGACCTCTGATCGTATCTGTAGCCGCAAATGTGTTGAAATGTAATTCTGGTAGCTGAATACTAATTGTAAGTGAAACTTGCTGTTCGTGGTATTTTGTGACAGAAACTATGGTTAAAATGTAGCTTTGTGGTAGTTGTTAATTGTAGAATCTCTCTTTCCTGCATGTGTGCAGCTGGTGGAGCCTCTAACGCCAAGTGGAGCCTCACCCAATCAGGCCCAGATGCGCATCCTGAAGGAGACGGAGCTGAAGAAAGTCAGGGTGCTGGGTGCAGGGGCTTTTGGCACTGTCTACAAGGTATGTGGTGATAACCTAATGATGCAACTGAACATCGTTTAATTACAAGATTATTATGAGATGAGCGATTGCTACATTTTGTGTCTTTAATAAAGTGCTTTGATCGTCATTTCAGGGAGTGTGGGCTCCTGACGGGGAAAATGTAAAAATACCAGTGGCCATCAAGGTTTTACGGGAGAACACGTCACCCAAAGCCAACAAAGAGATCCTGGATGTGAGTTCCCAGATAAGCTACGTCTGAATATAATAAATGCCCCCCATGCTCATGCTGTCACATTAAGCATCACATAATCAGCTGGAATTATACATTAGACCTGACCGATTTCCTCTGCTGATTTCATCACATAAAGATGGGATGGTTCGGGATGGAGTGTTCTTTTATTAATCAAAAAATACATTTCAATCAAATATGTTTTATCGCAAATAATGTTTTTCCAAACTGATTTGCAAATGGGTTTTTGATTCGCATTTTAATCACAAATTTATTTAACATGCAAGAAAACATTTTTTGGATTGCAGTGTTGACAGTTTTGCTCTCAAATGTATTTTTTGATTGCCAACCTATTGTGTTTGATTGCATAATTATGAAACAAAACACTCCATAGGATAGTAGGTCAACAGTCATCAAAATACAAGAATGTAATAATGTGAGAATCAACAAATACAATCAAACGGAGTCATGCAATCTCCTAATCCCACAGTTTTGAAGGATGGTTTCTTGTCCAAATCACCAGATATTGTTTCCAGCGTGAGATGTTTCTGTCCACATAGTTTGTGTGTCTTGTTGTTTATAGTTTTAGTCATTTCCATGTGCAAATGAGCTAAATCCTATCATTCCCCCTGTGTGTAATTCACCTAGGAAGCCTATGTGATGGCAGGGGTGGCCAGCCCGTACGTGTGCCGCCTCCTGGGGATTTGTCTGACCTCCACAGTGCAGCTGGTCACCCAGCTGATGCCGTACGGCTGCCTGCTCGACTACGTGAGGGAGAACAAGGACCGCATCGGCTCCCAGTACCTCCTCAACTGGTGTGTCCAGATAGCCAAGGTAACATATGAGCTTTTACATGGTGAGCTGTTTGCATCTTCAGTCTCTTCAGTCTCTGCAGGTGCTTCTTCAGGCCTTGACCCGGTTTTGTTGTTTGGCTTTATGCATATCTGGCCAGATGTCACACTGACATGTTTCCAGCACAGCTACAACTGAGTTTGATAGCTTTCTTTTTTTTTCAGCTGTTTCAAACATCAACAGTAAACATCAGGTTTTAAGATTCAGAAGTATCTTTTTGTCTTTCTCTGTCCCCTCTGTGAAATAAATTTTCCTTTTAGATTTTACATGACATCAGTTTGCATGTTTGTGGATGTGGTGGGTCATCTGTAGTCTCTGTGTGTGTGTGCGGGTACAGGGGATGAGCTATCTGGAGGAAGTGCGGCTGGTCCACAGGGACTTGGCCGCCCGGAACGTTCTGGTGAAAAACCCAAATCACGTCAAGATCACCGACTTCGGCCTGGCCCGCCTGCTCGACATCGACGAGACCGAGTACCACGCTGATGGAGGAAAGGTATGGTGGGACTGTGGCTCTGGTCATGGCATGTCTTTGGGCAAAGAGTCCTTCTGGTGTGTGTGCATTTCTGTCGACAAAGTTGTGTTTTTGTTATTTAACCCAAGTTCCTGTGTTTTCAGGTGCCGATCAAATGGATGGCTCTGGAGTCAATTCTCCACAGGAAGTTCACTCATCAGAGCGACGTCTGGAGCTACGGTCAGCGTCAGCTCTCACCACACTCACTCACTTCAGGAAGTCAGAACTACCAAACATTTAAAGGCTCTGTACAGCCTACGCATCTGAAAGCAAAAGTACATTTTTAAGTTGTTGGCATTGTCTTTATAAGCATTATTGCTTTTAATGAGGTAAACAATTTCATTTGTATTTCATAATGACTTTAGCTGTCATTCCATTACTACTATTATTTCCATTTTTTCAGTTTCAGAATGGTTCATAGCATTGATTGCACTTTTTTCTAGTTGAAATTAAATACTCTTTTTTTTTGAGTATTTTTTTGTTTTTGTTCCAAAGTTATGTGTATCCATTTTAGATAAAAAGTCCTATCTTATTCTTCATATGATGACAAATGGTAGGCTTAAAGTTGATGATTGATTTTAAATTCTTGACCAGTGATTTTAAATCCTGTGTTTACTGTTATAGGAGCCATCATTGTGTCATGTTTCATGAGTTTCCAGAGTCACATTTCTCAAATGGTGACAGGGCCATTTTGGTGAAAACCCTTTTTTTTTTTTTTTAATGAAAGGTATCTGTGTGTCTCTTTCTCAGGGGTGACAGTTTGGGAGCTGATGACATTCGGGGCGAAACCCTACGACATGATCCCAGCGAGGGACATCCCTGAGGTGCTGGAGGGAGGAGAGCGGCTGCCCCAGCCCCTCATCTGCACCATCGACGTCTACATGATCATGGTCAAATGTTGGTAGAATGTTTTTACTGCATCATCACTGATTTTTTTTGGGTTTAATCCAAGACTGTTACCAAATGCCTAGTGAAATGATACTGTAAATATTCAGTCTGACAGTCTGGACTGTCTTCATTTTATTTCTGAATGACAGGTTGGATGATCGACCCAGAAAGCAGACCGAGGTTCAAAGAACTCGTAAATGACTTTGGTGCGATGGCCAGAGATCCACCTCGTTATGTTGTTATTCAGGTATGTGTGCAGCAGGTATTAACTTTATGCTGATCTGTCATGGGGCTGTGCTCTTGCTCATCTACATTGTCTGCCCACAACTTTAATGTTTTTTGTGATGTGGCTTTCTTGTCCTGGATTCCCTTGAAAAAGAGATTTCTTATTTCACTGGTGCAACATGTCCAAATAAAGATATTTTACAACCACTTTCTCTTTGCCTATCATCCTCATTCTTTCTGTTGCATCCTTTCTCCTGTCAGAACGATGAACAGATGAGCCTGTCCAGCCCGGTGGACAGCAAGTTCTTCCGGACTCTTCTAGAGGAGGAAGGAGGGGAAATGAGGGACCTGCTGGATGCTGACGAGTATCTGGTGCCCCAGCCAAACCTCTTCGCCAGGACTCCAGGAGACGGGGCCTCTGCCAACGGGCCGTCCAGGCACCAGTCATACAGGGTGAGAGAGGAAGGACTGTTTTCTCGTTTTATTTTGGCTTTTCGTAGTTCTCAGCCTCCCTGTGTCGTCATCTTTCTGTCTCTGTTTCCATCACTCCCTCTCTTGTAAATCTTTGACTTTTCTCTTGAGTTTTGGATTGCATGTAACACCACATTTGTATCAAACAAAACAATGAGGCTTGCCATGCGTTGACGCTGTGAGCAACATGGGTGAATGGGTGCTGCATGCTGGCCAGCTGTGTTCGGTGTGCAACTTCAGGCGCTGCCTTTGAGTCGTTACAGTTTCTCGAATACATGTCATTGAGACCTGTGAGTGTTAGAGTGGCTTTACACAACATCACATCTGTTTTGAACTTAAAGTATCTCCTTCCTCTCTCTCCCGCAGAGCACAGACCATGGTTTAGATGCTGAGGTGTCTGTTGCTGGCGGCCTGAGGAGCATGTACTCCTCTGTGAGCACCCTGGGCCGCAGCCAGTACCCCACCCTGCCGTTAGGGGCGAGCACCTCCAACGGTCTCTGGGTTCCTCAGTGCTCCACACTCGTTCGCAGCACTTCTGCCGGAGGCCAGTCGGACTCGGTCTTCCTGGACAGCAGCCCCGACGACCCCTCGTTGCCCCCGGCCAGCCCCGGGCGCTACTGCAAAGATCCCACCCACCCCAACGGGAGCCAGGGTGATCTGGAGACAGATGGGCCGCCCATCTATCATCCTCCTAATCACCTTCATCACTCACTGCCCAGACGAAGTCATGGATATAATCATAATCACGCCTTGCCAGGTGAGTTGTGGACATGTTGTTCTCTCAGATCAGACAACACATTCAGATGTAAGCTAACATAGTAAACTTCCTCGAAATAGGCTGAAGTGATATAAGTATATACTCTAGTATGTACTCCACTCTCATTTACTATATATACTACAGTATGTATACTCATGTGAGTGTTCAGGCAGGGATCCATCGGTTCATGATTTGGCTTTATGTTTTGCTTTATGGCCCACCACAGCACCACCACCAGGCCAAAGAGTCCCCATTAATATACATTGTATATTAATACACAATGTGGTATTTTAAAGATGCAAAAGGATTAGATTAGAGGGCAGAATTAGATTAGAGGTTGTAAGAGTGTTAGAGCTTGTTGGTGCTGCAAAGTTTGTCAAAAAGGAATAAGATGAAAAGAAATATGCAATACCGTGGTATTATATGTTGATTTTGGGATCTGACATGACATCTTGTCTGAGATTTTGGATTTCTTAACATCTTGATATGGCATAAGCTTTGTCTCCTGGTTTTAAAGGCTGCGTTACAGTATGCAGGGATGTAGTTTTGTGAACTTATTAGACCGTTCCAGCTGTTCTGCTGTTTGCCTCCACCTGCTTGCTCATCATATCCACATTACTAGTGATTGTTTATCAAAAATCTGTCACAATGTCACAGTATCAGTATAAGGGTATTTGGCCAAAGGTATTTATCATTGTGATATTGTATTGTATTGCCCAGACATGTCGGTCTCACTCCTCTGCCTTTCTCCACCTCTTCAGAATACGTCAACCAGGAGGTGCAGGACCTCAGGCCCGGGGTTCCAGAGCGGCCCAGCACGCTGCCTCGCAAGAGGGTCAGAGGCGAGCGACGCGTCCCCAACGGCCTGAGCTCTGGACACAGCGTGGAGAACCCCGAGTATCTGGTCCCCATAGCCGCCGGGACCTCCACCCCACCAGCCTTCGACAACCCCTACTACCTGGACCTCCTGACCAAGGCCAAGGTGGTAGCCGGGGCGGTGGACGGCACCGGGGAGTCGGAGAGGGATGGAGGAGTGAACAGGCAGGTGAACGGGTTTGTGACGCCGACAGCAGAGAATCCAGAGTATCTGGGACTAGCAGACACTTGGAGTGGATATACATGAGGGAAGGGTCAGGACATGATGTGGAGGAACCAGTTCCCTAAGGGGAGGCATGACTCTAATGCCACCCAGGGAAAGGAGGAGTGAGAGAATGTGTGTGCGAGACAGAAATGAGCTGGGTGTGTGCTTGATAAAGAAAAGAAAGAATTGTAAGTGCCGGGAAACATGTATGTGTATACATGTGTGCGAGTTCACATGCAAGTACATGTGTGTCTGCATGGAATGGAAGGGCGAGCATCAGCAGAAGCACCCAAACCGGACCAGTTGAGGGTGTCACACGTTGTGACACACCATCACCCAAAACAGTGTAGCATTAACTCAACTGGTGTGTTATTTACATGGCATTATTTATATTCCTGTCTTCCTCCTGACAATCTGTGCTCTTTAAGCGACCTCTGAGTGCCAAAAAAAAAAGTTTACACTGCCACAATAACTCCGTACTTGTATAGAAATCCAGTAATAATTGTCAAAATCTCTAGTGGTACTAGAAGGGGAAAAAGAAGTCCGTGTGAGGATAAACAGGGAGAATCCAACACTGGAGTGGGTTTAAGAATGCAGGGAGGGGGGGCGGTTTCATGTCTGTGGTTGTTTTTATACTATATGTGAAGCATTTTTGCAGATTCATTTGGTTTCATCTCATGTCCTGTCTTGTTATAACACCGAAGATGTTGCTTTTCTGCCCAGCCGACAGAAAATTTCGACAAAATGAGCCACGATATGCGTTGGGGGTGATATTTAGTATTCTGGTCAGTTTTTGCCAGACCTGATGGGGGTCTTCACTTCTCTCAAAGCCATTTTGTTTTGGCCAGAGAGGGCCCCGCAGCCCATCTGGCCAATACACATGCTCTCTGAAAGAAAGGCATCCTGTATCTAGAAGACAGAGGCATTGTGCCACACTGATATATGTGGTTGTTATTGGCTGTGGCTGTTGCTAACATGGTACGGCATACAAGCAGTGGATCCTGCTACTAGGTGAAAACAGCACAGAGCATATTTATATGTGGTATTGTTAAGCTGCAAAACTCTCAGTTAGGATTTTTTTTGAAGACTTGATGGGAATAATTTAGTACAAGATAATTTTATAGTTTCTCGTTGGGGAATTACAAATTTACAACCAGTTAGAAAAGATTATTTGCATTTTAAATGTTGTAAAGTGTAGTATTTATGCCGTAGTCGACAGTAAACGAACCCCGAGCTTGTGTTATCACAATGGGCCTTGTGTTTTGGATGGCCTTTCACTGTGCCAGACAGCAGCACAAGCTGTTTGTGAATGTGCCCCAAAGAAGTGAAGACTTTGCGTGTGTCAGTATGAATATATTTCTCTCCCTTTTTGGACAAAAAAACCCCAGCAGTTTTGTTATTTTACGTGAGACTTGTTTATGTGTGTTTTTGTGACAAAGTGAGCCATGCGCTACACACTGGAGCTGAATGTGACTGCGAAGAGGGGAAACGCTCCTCTCCTCAGTCTGGATAATCAATGCATGGTTGAAATTCCTCTCAGCGAAAACACACTGGCATCCCAGTTAATAATCGACTGCATTTTTTGAAGACTGTTTTCTCCATGTTAGCTGGTGTGTTTGCGGGACAGGGTGGGAGATGGCGAGGGGTGGGGGCGGGGGG
>OMLB01016218.1:65672-80354 GCA_900302555.1 Myripristis jacobus | reverse complement strand
GGGGGGCTGCCAAACCAAGTGAAAGGCTCCATTGTGTCGCCTCATGGACTTGTTGAAAGTCAGCAGTCTCCCAACGTACAGGTCCCATTGATTGATGTTGTCAATAGAGAGAAATTTAGTTTTCCGGCGCAGAGGTTTCACACTCGGCAGCAGAATGTGGGACAACACAGCTATTCGGGATTGTTGGGGCTCTAAATCCTGATAAAACCTGTTTTTTTCCCCCAACTCACTAAAAAAGTAACATGATTCCCCTGCTTGCTGCATTTTTTCAAAGAATCAGTTGCAGCTCATCTTGCATTAAGCTACTACTGAGTTTGGCCGTATAAGAAGATTAAAAAAAGAAGATATTCTTGAGTATCCTCCGGGCGTTGCCAGTTTGTCTTGAACACGATGGATCATTTCTCGGTGATTCTCTGAACAATGACTCGAGTGTGCTCGTTCAAGGGAGGGCACAACATTTGTTGACGTCTGTACGGTCCCCCTTCCCCTTCACCCTCACCCGTCACGTCACTTTCACCCTCATCTGAAGTCTATGGACGACTGACTTTTGTCTCGATGTTCTCATATGGGTTAGAAGAATATGAAGAGTTAAAATAACATGTCCACCATTTCGGACATACTCTCAAATGATTCCTGACATGAAAATAAAACTGATTTTATAACATTATAAGATTTTAGCTATATTAACACCTTTACCTATCAAATGGTAACATTGTTAAAGTGGGAAAATTTGCTTTTTTGGGACCTTTGAGTGAAGTTTCACATATTCAAACCAGGGGGCTGGACTGTAGGATTCTCTCATAGGATGACCATGTAATTCTCCAACCGAAGTAAATAATCAGAGTTACAAGGTTTTCATAGGACAGCAGTGATATGCAACAAGATGTGGCGCAGCTCAGAGATTTTTCTCCTGAAGGATGTGACGTTTTCCTTGACAAATATGAACTCATGCCTTTTATTTACACAGTTAAACATGATCTACTGGTATTTACACTGTAATATGCCATTTTGTTTTATTTTTTTTTTTTATAATTTGGTCATCTTAGACGGCACGTGGAGATGTGAGCATGCATGTAGCCGACACATTAACTTTAATACTTGAGTATTTTTCATCATTACATCTTGCAGACATGAGTAAACAGCAAACACGGGGCCAAGCCAACAGCAGCCCTCGTTTGAAATTGCATCTCTGCTCTTTTCCATTTCTTCTTTAAATCGTCCAATCCCAAACTCTCTCCAGTGATTAAAGACAAAAAGAGAGAGAGAGGTATCTGCTTAATGCCTAAAATATCAAGGTTTGTGTGATCGATGCTGTAGGAAGGCAGAACGGGGGGAAGAAGAAATGGAAATGGAGACGGCGGCCTGTGGCTCCTTTTAAACATCTAAAAATGTGTGTTCGAACGAGCGTGTTCAGCCAATCTCAAATGTGACAAACGTGCCGCAGCCTCTAACCTCTACGTGTTTTCGGCCCGTGCTGTTCCTCTGTCCCGAAGAGGGAAGAAGGAGGGGCATGGGGTGTGCTGAAGGCTTTCTGAAATCAAATGTCTGTAATGTACATTTTTAAGAAAATGTATCTTTTGTACCTTTCATGTGAATATTTTTATACCTTTTGTGGTTTGTGTGATTGTGACCAGGGATGAAATAATTAACATTTTATTGGGTGTTTTATATTGTATTCTCACTTACTTGTGCCTCAATCCCTTAATGTAAATGTAAAGTATATACACGTAAAAACAATGTGTTTGTTTGCTAATTTGATTGAATATGATGTGACCAGATGTTCTATTATGGGGGGCGAAGAGAAAATACAGAAGAAAATATTTTATGAAGAAGTGGTAATTTGTGTGGAGTCATTGTTTGTATAGACAGTGTGTGCCTTAAAAAATGGGACGTTATTAAACCTGCTGTGACCGTTCTTTGCTGAAAGCAGAAAAAAAGGAAAGTTAATATTTTTTATTTTAAATTGATTTGTATTTCAGAATATATTTCTGCATTCAGTTCTCATTCCCTTTAGTTTCCCCACACACAGTGACCACTTGTGAATGCAGGATTAAATCTTCATCTCTTTTTGCAGATTATCACCTATACTAGTCATGCATAGGAACCCCAAAAATTGAAAAATGTCTCAGTACCTCTGCTTGCCCTCGGTCAAAGACACTGGTGAAATTTGTCTGCCAGTAAACACAGATTTAAATTCAACCTCCCAAACAACTGGTTGAAGTAAAGCTAAATTTCTGTTTGTTTTTGGCATACACACTTCACCAGTGATACAGTGAACATAAGGGTGTGTGGACAATTAATTTTCATTTTCAGGTGAACCATCCTTTAAAGAGAAATTAAAAATATAATCCTGTCATATTTCATTTTTACACTTTATTTTACACATCACATTTTTCTACAGCGTAGGTAGGAAATGTAAGTGAAAAGACTGAAGATGTTGAGGGGGAAAAAAGTCTGATTGCAACAGAATCCTATTCATCAATATTTTACACCGTAGCATAAAATATCAAGTTTGGTCATTACAAAATGGAAAAGGCATATTTCATATTTTTTCATATGTGCACCACACAGTGTTCCTGCCACCTAGTGACGGTAATGGGCAATACACCCACAACATGCACGCCTTGAGGAGCCGTTCCATTCTGTTTCATTGGTTTTCATTGTTTGAGACTCAATCATCTAGAGATGCAACTAGATATTGATTTTGGAGTATTTTCACAGACTACTGAGTACACTCAGTGATTCCCCATCAAATCAGCCACTCTACTGACGGCACCCTAGTTATATATGTTTTATGCACTGTGTGTGTGTGTGTGTGTGTGTGTGTGTGTGTGTGTGTGTGTGTGTGTGTGTGCACATATACAGTAAGCTTCCTGCTAATACTGTGTGCTTCAGTAGAGTTGCTGAATTTGCTCATACAATGAGAATGAGAGCACCTGCTTTAAATCCCGTATGTGTTACACAATATGTAAATGTTGAATTTTGAATACACAGATATCCCCTTTCTTTTTTCTACAGCTCAGTCTGACCTGAAGTAGACAATATGCAAAGCACATCAGGCTGCTCAAGGAATGGAAGAAACCCGTATTTGGTATTTAGTAAAAGTAACCTGATACTTCACTGAAGATAAGTCAATTAGACTAGACAAGTATCCGACTATAATGGCTAATATTTCCATGTGAAGATAGACAAGATTATTTTAGGTATGTTGTTTTAAACAAAGGTTTTGCAGGGTGGCTTAGTGCTTTCCTCTTCATCTTTTGGTTGCCACAGTGGATCATCAGCATGTTTGATTTGGCATAGGTTTTACACTGGATGCCCTTCCTGACATAACCTTCTCCAATTTTATCCGGGCCTGGGACCAGCAGTAGGGATGGACTGGCTTGTGTGGGAGAATTTAATCTATCATCCAGGATTTGATGGAGGGGGAAACAAGAGCAATTGCAGGAAACCCACACAAACACTGGAAGAACATGCAAATTCCACATACTCCACACACCGGGACCTTCTTGTATTTATTGAGGCAGTGACCCACTCAGGACAGTTGAATTACAGTCTTTTAAACCACCAGGGTGGCCTAGAGGTAGCCCTAGAGAACTGTCCTGAGTGGGTTCAAACCTCATGCCCCTGCTGAAGTTACTGTGAGGAGATCCCTGAATCCTTATCAGCTGTAGGGATGCTGTGCGGTATTTGACACTGACCTCTGACCATGCTGTGGAAGAAGGTCACTTCCATCTTTAATTGTCCAGCCGACTCATCAACAGATTAACTAATATAATCTACAATACCCACTGAGAGTGCTATAAGACTATGACAATGGCCATTAGCTTAAACAGACACGTGAGTAGTTCTTCAGTGTCACTTGCATATTCAAATCAGTATTTTCATAATAGAACAATTCGACCACTTCTTTACAAACCCTTTTTCATAATTAGGATAAGATCCTCTGTGTAAGCTGATGATACAACAGACCAACTGTCAGTAGGTTGATGAATGATATATGGTGGACCACAAGCTGTGAAACTGGAAACTGATGACCAACATTGGATGTGTGGGTATTTGTCTTTAGGATTTCTTTCTTGTTTCTCAGGCAGATCCCTCATAAATTGTGGACTTTTCAAGGTATCACTGCTGCATGGAGATGTTTCAGCATATTCCTCCTCGCTCTCACAATTTAACCTCCAACTTCAGTGAATTCTGCAGTGACGTTTTTGGACAATGTGATGGTATGATGTCAGGCATCCTGGCCTGGGCTTCTCTCAGCACCCTCTTTTCTTTAGTTGGATTACCTGCATGCGTTGCTGTTTTTTGGGAGCTGTTTCGGAGACACAAGGCAGGAACCCCGACCACCCCCAATGATGTCTTCATGCTGAACCTCACCATCATGGACTATGTCTTCTTGCTTTTTGTCCCACTTGGGGTGTGTAATGTCCTTCTGTGGCACAACAAGCCCTTTAAAACATTCATAGATTTTGTCTATGCATTGAATTTGGATGGACGACCTCTTTTAACAACCTGTGTCTGTCTTGACTGCTACCTGGCTGTCGTTCATCCAGTTACCTACTGCACAAGAAAGAGTCTGACTCCCAGGGTCCTGATGTCTGTTGGTGTTTGGGCAATCATAATGGCTGAAGGCATTATTTTCACACTGTCTGACGATTTGCACCACAGCCCCTGGGCCATGTTGTCCCTTGTCCTCACATTTCCTGTCATTGTTTTCTGTGACTTCTCCATCCTCTGGACTCTGAAGAAATCCCCCCGTGGAGGAAGATGTCTCCACCCCCAGAAGAAGAAGGCTCTTCAGATCATCACCAGCAGCCTGGTCCTGACAGTCATCACATATGTTCCTCCAGTGCTGGGATACATACTGGGGGCTTTGATAATCAGCAGTGGCCAAGAGTATGAATGCAATTTAGTCATACCAATCTTGATTATTCCTACTGCAGGAAGCACAATTATGCCTATGATGTACTTGAGCACTTTAGGGAAGTTAAACTGCCTCTGTTATTTGGTGTAGCATGACCATTTTACTATCCAGGTTTATAATTTGTTGTAGTCACAGCAATTTTAGTCATTAACAAAACTGATAGTAAAATTATCTGACTGCATGTTTAATTTGTATGATCTTAGGAAAGAAACGAAAGCCCCTGTCCAGTGTGTAACAAAAGATCTGCTACTGTATATTTGGTTCCTCAGAAATTTCTAACATTTTCTAATGTTCTGCAGGCAGGTGAGGTCTTAGGATGACCATGTAAATAGTGCCATGATATTTGCAGTCATACTCCCCTGAAGTAAGATTCCTCGTGACCATAGTGACCCAGTGACCTCTCCTAAATGTTTGACTTGTACACAACATCGCTAAATAATTATCTGAACTTTGTTGTCATGTTTCCCAAGGAATGAACCCAATCAATTTTGGTGTCACATCACCTTTCCTCTAGTGCCACCCTTTAAGCCAAAATGTCAAATTTCCTATCTCACAATCTGTTGGGCAGACTGCCATGAAATTTGGTGAACACAGTCATGCTCCCGAGGGGATGAACCCTGTTGATTTTAGTGTTGATTATCTGTAGAGCCACCAACAGACTGCAATGTCAAATTTGCACAAGATGTTAAATTTAATTAGTAGATTGCTACATTTGTTGAGTGCATTGATAAGATTCCTCTTGATTTTGATGGGCCATTACCTCTCCTTTAATACCACCCCTTAGACCAAAATGTCAAATTTGATATGTCAAAATCAATTCAGCAGATGTCCATTAAAGCATGCGCATGCTCCCCATAGAATGCACACTGTCAACATCAACTTTTAGCACCCTCCTCAGGCCAAAATGTACAACCTGTTCTCCCACTACTTCCCCACTATTCCCCACTATTCCTCCATTACTTGCATTCCCCCGATAAGCAACAAGCAAGTTATTATATGATCCTGGACAACTACATCAGCAACGAGAGGGCTTTATATCTAGCTTTATGGACTCAAAAAAGAGCATCATTTCATATTGTTTCATATCATAACCAAGAAAAAAGTCCACAAATTCTGCATTCTACTTTTTTATTGTGAGAAGAAACATGATGAAAGAGGCACTTGGCATCACCATAAACTCACATAAACCAAGACGGTTTATGTGAGTGAAGAAGGGCTCAAAACATGTAGCATCCACATAGGCCATCTTGAGCCAAAATGGCAATGTACATATTAATGATGAAGATTGGCAATAGAATCATATAGGGAAAGCTTGTAAAAGTATAAGTAGTTATAGAGGGAATGGAGTTGATTATGGTTAACTTTTGTTGCATGATAAAACAGACGGTAATTAGTAGGACACAGTAATAGCATAAAATGTGCATGTGAAGAAGAAAACATCACTACTAATCAAATTATATGTGAAAGTGCAGTATCGCATTGTGGAAGAAAAAAAAAACTCACTACTGTGCTATGTAAATGATGTCAATCTAAACTCAAACACCTGCATCAGGACATCTGTCATGTAAGATGATCTGCCTGTCTTTGTCATTTACATTGGTAATGAGGCTATCTCATATGACTTCTGACCCCACATGAAGAGTCTGTGATGAAAAAAACAACAACACTGAGTTTAATCAAATGAGAACTATGTAATAGTAGGTGAGTGTGTGTGTGTATATATGCTGAATTTAACGGAGTTAAGAGTTTAGACTTATTGCAGGCCACAGAGCCTTTAGTGCATTTTGTTGAAGTGTGTAATCTTTTGGATAGATAATAAACTCCATGTCCTGTCTATGCAACAGTGGACTGGTTCAATCAAAAAGCAAGACACATCTTGAAACATCTTTCAAAGCTACATACAAAAGGTTGAGAGATTGAAAACTCGTTTTTATATTGTTAATTAGTTTTCTAAATTTTCATTATTCCAATAAAGCCAATTTAAAAAGTTCAGTAAAATGAAAACACATCCTGCCATACAGCCATTATACTGACACTTAGTCAGGTCGGGATTGTAGCGCTTACGACACAGCAGAAGAGCCAGCCTTTTTCCCAGCAAAAAAGCTGACATGATGCACTGTCAAGAATAATCATGATTTTAGAATCAATTTATGTGCAATTCTACCTCCGAAAGAATGGATGTGCAGTTCAGTTTTTTATTACAAGTTTTATTCCTAAAGGCATACAACTATTTACATCAATTACATCATTGACATTTAATCAAGCACATTGATTCTCAGGTCAATCATTAATTTTCAGTTAGAGTTAGAGGTTAGAAGACAATTTCTTGGCTCAGTCATAAATTTCTAACATGTCTAAGGATGGTGACTGGCAAACGGAGAACATAAAGTAGGCTTTTAATTTTGCTAAACAGCCATGAATTAAGAATTCTTGCAAAATCCAAAACTGAAACACTCCAATTTCCCAAGATTATTTAGGTAGAGAACAGGCATAACTGCAGACCCTGCAATGCAATTGATATAAAAGGGAATACAGTAGCATATATAGATGGAAACATCAGTGATCAGTGGTTTCCCAATCATAATCAGCAATGCTGGCGGCACAAAGAAAATGATGGCCATGACCAGACTGTTGATAACGATGTGAATTGCTT
This sequence comes from Myripristis jacobus, assembly GCA_900302555.1. Lineage (NCBI taxonomy): Eukaryota > Metazoa > Chordata > Actinopteri > Holocentriformes > Holocentridae > Myripristis > Myripristis jacobus. Next base: position 72,774 of record OMLB01016218.1, on the reverse strand, counting down.
TCTGCTTCTGGGGATGGACGCTTTCTCTTCCAGGGTCGGATCTCTTCAGGGTTTGCACGATGAAGAAATCACAGATCCCAATAACCACAACAGATATTATGAATATCACAGCAGGAAAAGGGCTCATGAATAAATCAGCAATGAGAAAATATCCAATCCCAGAGGCAACTGTGGCAAGCCAAACAACAGCAACCATGAGAACCCTGGGAGTCAGACTTTTCCTTTCCCGGTAGGTTATGGGATGAACGACAGCCACGTAACAGTCCAGACAGCTACAGGCCATCAGGAGGGGTCTGCCACATACACTGAACGCAAAAGCAAAATCCCATATTGCTACAATTATCTTGTCGTGCCAGATAAAATTGTTAAGCATACCAGGTGGGATAAGAGCCAAAGAGAGCAGGTCCATGACTGAGAGGTTAAGCATGAAGACATCATTTGGAGTGAACTGGGTTCCTCTCCTGTGTGTGTGAAACAAATCCCACAAGACAGCAGCACATGCAGGAACACCAACGGCAGAGCAAAGAAAACAGACAACAGCACTCGCGTACTCGACTTCCATTTTGCCTTGGCACAACTCAAAAAGAAATTTTTCAGATTCACTGTTGTTGGATACATTTTTGTGCCAAGGATGCATCTCAAGCATTGACTCTGAGCAGAGAGTTGATGCTGACAGACCTGAGAAACCAAGATGTACTACATCAGAACAGAAAAACAAACATATATTTCAGAGAGATACAAATAACAACATTACGTCACAGCATGACATCATGCCATAATGAAAAAATATATTTTTCATCAAAGTAACACAAACACAGCACAGTAGAAAAAATGTGCAAATTTTGTCTTACAATTCACTTCACTTTCCTTGCGAGTTTATCCATAATTAATTTACGTGCAACTGAAATTAATAATAAACACAGGCACATACTCTACCTTTTATGATGTTCCTCAGTGATACCTCGACTGAGATGCTATCTCCTGTCAGTCCTGGACTGAAGTGTCTAACATCTGTTGGAGCATCACGATTGATGTGTGCATGAACATTATTCAAACTCATGACGTGCTGTCAGTGGCAGTTTGCAAATGTTTGACATGGAAAAGAGCAAAACCCACACAGCAATGTGCATTCACAAACAAATATCCTTAGCCAAAACTACAACAGCAATGAAAAATGACACATGCCTAAAACAACATTTTTGTGTGTGCTGCATTGACAGTTTATGTCATACAACCTGTCATATAACAACACATCAACACATCAGCAGCAGTTTAAAACTTATTCTGCAAGGAATTTGGAGATGCATGTAATTTTTTCCCCCCTAATAGCAGTCAGGGATTTCTAAATTGGCCCCATTTGGTTCAAAATGCTGTTTTAGGCTACCTCCTGGTTCTATGAGACACGGATAAGTCATTCATATTAGTTTTGTCAAACTCTTTGTAATACTGTTATGAAAGGCACTATTCAGTATTATTCTCAATCTTAAATTAATGTTCTGACACGCACAATCCAGGAGACCTTTTATCCAGTATAAGAAAGCAGATGACATAGTTATGCTTTCAGTAGCAGTGTCATGTGGCATCTGCAACTGAAAGAATGAATATACATCACCAGTGATCAATGACAAACAGATTTTTTATTGTAAACTTTATTATTCAAGGCATGACACTATTGACTCCCAATTACAACATCAATATTCAATCGAGCATACTTATTTTCATTTTAATGTAGATCAATAATCACTAAACAGTAATTTACAAGGCTATTTTTGGTTAGTACAGTGATACATTCCCAACATGTCTAAGATGATTGGCAAACAAAGTTCTTGAAAAATAAGTAATGATGTTAAAATAATCACTCATTCATATTTATATCATAACAAATACTACTGAATTAACTTACAAATGAAATGATTAAACTGTTATTAATTTTGCCAAGCAGCCCCTGGAAACCACTCAAGACCCCTGAAGGTGCCTGGCCCTACTTTAAAAACCACCAATCTGCGGCAAATAATTTAGTAAGAACTAGTGAGTACCAGAAATGAGTAAAAGAGCCATGAATTAAGAATTCTTGAGGAATCCAGATCTGCAACAATCCAATTTCCCAAGATTATTTAGGTAGAGAATGGGCATAAGTACAGATCCTGCAGTGCAAGTGATATAAACAGGAACACCAATGGTGCACATGTAAGTGGCATTTTCAGAGATCAGTAGTTTGCTGATCATAATCAGCAGTGTTGGAGGTAGAAGGGAAATGATAGCCATGACCAGGCTGTTGATAACAATGTGAATCGCTTTCTGCTTCTGGGGATGGACGCTTTGTCTTCCAGGGTCAGATCCTCTCAGGGTTTGCACGATGAAGAAATCACAGATCCCAATAACCACAATAGAAATTATGAATATCATAGCGGGAAATTGAGTTGTGAATAAATCAACAATGAGAAAATATGCAATCCCAGAGGCAACTGTGGCAAGCCAAACAACAGCAACCATGAGAACCCTGGGAGTCAGACTTTTCCTTTCCCGGTAGGTTATGGGATGAACGACAGCCACGTAACAGTCCAGACAGCTACAGGCCATCAGGAGGGGTCTGCCACATACACTGAACGCAAAAATAAAATTCCATATTGCTTCAACTACCCTTTGGTGCCACATTAAAGTATTAAGCACACCAGCTGGGATATAAGCCAAGGACACTATGTCCATGATTGAGAGGTTAAGCATGAAGACGTCATTTGGTGTGAACGGGGTTCCTCTCCTGTGTGTCTGAAAAAAATCCCACAAGACAGCAACACATGCAGGAAAGCCGATGGCAAAACAAAGAAAAAACAGAACAGCAGAGGTATACTTCGACTCCAGGTTGTGATCACACAGGATAAAATAAAATTGTTCCAAGGTAAATGCAGAGCCGTTGACATGGGATACATTTTTGCGCCAGGGCTGCATCTCAAGCATCATCTCTGAGCAGAGAGTTGATGTTGACAGACCTGAGAAACCAAGATGTACCACATCAGAAACAAAATGCATTCACAAACATATATTAAAAACAGATACAAATGATGAATAAATGAACAGCTTGTTCTTCTAAACAAATGAGTTGCAGTGCTGTGGGAAAAAGTGCAGTTTTTGCTTTAATACTCACTTTCTTGTCTAGTGTATGACTTCTTTTCTTCTTACATATTCCAAATGTGCAACTCAGTAATAAAAAAAATCTAGGCACATACCCTACCTTTATGAGCTTCCTTGGTGAAACTTCTACTGAGAGGCAATCTTCTATCTATCTCCGATTAAAGTGTCAACCATCTGTCGAAGCATTCAGACTTACATATGCATTTGTGCAACATTAATCACACTCATGACATGCTGTTAGTGACAGTTTGCAAATGTTAGACATGGAAAACCAATCATGCAAAACCACAGAGCAAAGAAGACCCACAAACAAATACCCACAACAAAAATAAATATAATAAGTAAAATTAGCGTGTCTGCACTGTACTGCGCTTCCACGTTATATGTCTTACAACCTGTCATTTAAAGCACATCAGCAGCCACTGAAGAGTTACTCTGCAGGGAATTTGGACATGAATCGGTGGAATGATTTTTTTGGATTCCCACAGTTAGTGTGCAGTAGTGAGTACCACGCTGTGTATGTCTCTCAAAACTGAGACCAATTACTAGAATAAAGAGCAACAAACACATATGCCTATCGTTGCTCAAGATTTTACCATCCAGACTGTACAAACAGCCAAAATCATATTCTAAAGATCTACCTATTATCATTCACTGTGTACTGTATCAGATATAGGGCTAAGGCTTGTTATGAAACAATCTTTTTCCTTGGGTACAAACTTATTTGAATTTTCAGGTGTCACCGCATAATAATCATCTCATCATCTCATCATCAGGTTTTATTGCCTGTCAGCAAAGAATAACTTTGCAAGCCGCACAGGCATGGGATGCAGATTCGCTGGAGAGAGCTACATAATCATCATTGGACTAACAAATTCCCTTTGACAAGTAATATTTTCCATAGTTTGACGCTAGAGGAGCTAAATGGAGGAGCTATTCTGTAGTGTCTGATTTGTTTTTTTGTTTTGTTTTGTTTTTTCAATTTTGATACAATTGCAAGGCAAAAATATTGCACTAATAGAAATGAATAACTGTCATTAGCAGGCTGTTTATGATTATTTAAGATCATTCTTCTTCTTGGGAGTAGTGTTGTAAATCTCTGCTGAATCCAGAGGCAGGAATGGTCATAACACAGTGACATCAACAAGCTGGACAGGTGAAATAGTTCCTCTGCTCCCCTCCAGACAGTATCAGAGCTACGTAGGACACTGGCCATTTTAGATTCCAATGCAAAACAATTAGCTAAGACTTAAAAAAAAATATATATATATAACATCTTAATAAACAAATTAAACCAAAACTGAACGTCAGTGTTGAGTTGTATAATTAAGGTGTGATATGAGTCCACATGGTGGCAATATACCCTCTTTAGCCGCTCCATGCTCCTCTGGACTGGTAATTTGTCTCACTCCATTCACTCTAGCACAGCAAAACTGGTCCCAAAATAACACTTTTACCACCTAAGCAAATGGAAACAACACAGATTATTCAAATATCAGAAAAACAATACCCCGGTACTGATTATCTGAGGAAATTAAATGTCTCTTTGCCAGGTATTTTCCCTGTTTAAAGTGAAAGTAGATCTGGCAGCAGGTAGGATCTACATGGACTTTCTGCATTGTTGCCTTGTGGCTATAAGAAATGGCCTGAGTGTAAAATAGGCACTGGGTCTTTCTTTCCTTCCTTTCTTTTTTTTTTATTGGCATTATGCACTGTGTACAGATTTATCTGAGCTAAAAATGTTATTTTGGGCATAATTTCTGTGTAAGTGAAGAGATCTACAAATACAGCATTCTAATAATGAGGATAGTTTGCCACCATGTGGACCCATATAACATCCAGGTAAATATACTACTAAACACCACAAAAATTAAATTTTGCTTTGGAAGGGTTGTGCACTTGTGTTTTCTGTGGTTTTCCCCGGGTAGTTGACTGTTCCTGTGCGCTATGGCCCATAATTCCGACATTTCCACCGAGCACCTGAAGGCAGCGCCAGCTCTCTGACGCTTATCCGTCTATTTTTGTCCTTCTGTCGCCGCCATTGCTGCCATATGAACATTTCCCCAGCTGTCCGCAGGGCTTATATGTAAGATAGTCACACTGGACACAGACATTAATGTGTAATGTCGCCGTCGTAACCCCGTGGATTCAACAATTCGCCCACTTCAGGACAAATGATACGAAGCAGCAGAGATAATTGGTTGCGTTTGTGGAAGTAGGCTATTGCAGGGACCCTTCCCCCTGCTGTACTCGCATGCTGGTGATTTCTTTCTTTCTTTTTTTTTTTTGGTCCAGAGAGGCGTATTTAGACGAGCTTGAAGATGTCACTGCACGGTAAACGCAAAGAAATTTACAAATACGAAGCGCCATGGACAGTTTATGCAATGAATTGGAGTGTGCGGCCGGACAAGCGCTTCCGTCTTGCGCTCGGCAGCTTCGTGGAGGAATACAACAACAAGGTAATGTGCATATGTGGAAATAGAGCACCCAGTCATTGATTAGTGCCTGGAATCATGTCTGTATCATAGTGCTGTTAAGTAGGCCGACCTGCACCTATAATTAATGCGCCATCCCAAATACGATGAGACTGTGTGTACATCCATGGTCGTCCCAGTGCTTCCCATTAACTCCCATACAAACTTTGCTCAGGTCCAGATAGTTGGACTGGAGGAGGAGAGCTCCGAGTTCATCTGCCGCAACACATTTGACCATCCCTACCCCACCACCAAGATCATGTGGATCCCAGACACCAAGGGGGTGTATCCTGACCTGCTGGCCACCAGTGGAGACTACCTGCGGATCTGGAGGGTGAGAGCACCAAGACACACAGAACACATGCATATATCCCTGTATAGGTTTTGTGGTATTGCTGCAAAAAAAAAAAAAAGCAGTACCAAGCTCCTTTGGTGTGACAGATCCAGCTGTGGGATGTTTTGCTTGTGACACAGATCTTGTGACACGCTCTTCATTCGTGCTCGTTTCTCTGGATCATAGCCCAAAATCACAATGAATTTGAAACATTTTTGCACATTTAAATGTAGTTTATTAAAAATGACCTTTAGTCAAAGGTTTAACAGTTGGTGCTACTGGGGCGAAAGCTTCCTTAAGGCTTGGAATATAAGTTGAGTTTAATTGTCCTTTTTGAATTTGTGAGAGTTTGAGAAGATAACAGCCATGATGATGGTATGTTTATGTAATACTGTATTTGTTGCAGACACATTAAGTTCACATGCAGATTTCAGGCTAATAACAGAAGCCGTCTCTTTTTACCCAAAGGTGAGTGATTCAGAGACCCGTCTGGAGTGCCTCCTCAACAACAACAAGAACTCTGACTTCTGCGCACCGCTCACATCTTTCGACTGGAACGAGGTGGATCCTAACCTGCTCGGTGAGAATACCACACACACATATTTTGAGATGCCAGGTTAACTTTAGGATTAAGTCAGGGGCCGTCGTCCTGTTTATTGTAAACTTGTGGGCATGTTAACCCCTTTGAGACTGTTAACAGTGATATTGGGCTCTAAATGAACTTGAACTTGAACTTTACATCTTTCACCACAAAATTTTACTGACTTAAAATTGCAATAAAAACAGAACTCAATATGAATAGCCTCATGTGTTTTATCCTGTGTGCAGGCACCTCCAGCATCGACACCACCTGTACTATCTGGGGGTTGGAGACGGGACAGGTGCTGGGCAGGGTCAACCTGGTGTCCGGTCACGTCAAGACTCAGCTCATTGCCCATGACAAAGAGGTAAAGGCTGTGAAATGATCAGCAAAAAAAAAAATGTTAAAAAGTAACCACACTTAAAACCTTCATGTAACAGAAGTTTATATAATACAAGCATCTGAAAGGCAGTTACGTAGTGAAACGTCCTCATTTAGTTCCTGTAAAATGCCCGTCATTGATCTGGAATGGTAGCTGACTGGAAGTTATCTGTTGCAGGTGTACGACATTGCGTTCAGCCGGGC